>CM023451.1:90970541-91130541 GCA_013339765.2 Haemaphysalis longicornis
TTTCCATTCGCTGCTACGGTGGCTTCAATGGGGGAGACCGGGTATGTCCGGTAGCTTTTCTTCACACAAACAAGGGAGCCTTGGTTGCATCACTTGTAGTATTAGCATAATTGCCCACGCTTCCCAGATCGCAGCGATAAAAATAGGCGTTGTAACTGCTCAATTTTTCTGAATACGGCCAAAGGGAAGCACCCGAAAATATTCGACAATATGGACGAAGCTTGAAGACACGTTCGCACTTGCGACTGAAGGGATGGAAGCGGCAGGATTCCTGTGGCTGTAGTTGCCCGGTGACCACTTTTGTCGCTTGATTTCGAGCAGTTTTCGCTGCCGCAATAGAAATCGGGTCGCTTTCGTCGAAGTGTGAACTGGCCTTGATAGTTGGTTCGAATCTTGACAGAACCTCGCGTTTTTTTGTCGTGCGGTTTTCAGTAGCTTTTTATTTTCCAGTTAAACAAATCGTGCCAGATTACCTTGTGTTACAACCTACAAGTGACATTCGACTCCTACCTCTGAAGCAAGTGAGCGTTGAAATTGGTTTTCGGTTTTCCTTACGCTTATGAAGAAGTCAGTACATAACATCAAGGTAGGGCCCCAAGTTGCAAGAAAATGAACTGTTCAACGCGCGTTGTGGTTTATCAATATCCCTTATTTTGGTCTCATTTGACAGTGATAACTTAACATACATTTTGCAGGATTTCAAAATTGGCCTGTAAGTAGAAATGAAAAAAGTAGGGCAAGTGTATGTTTATTGCAAATCTAGGGTCTTCATTACTGCATTTAAGAAATCGCAAATTACAGCTCATAAATAGCCAGAAATAATTTTAATGGTATGGCAGAGTTCCTGCAAACGAGTCCACCAACGCACGTCGAGTTGGCGCCTAGCGAGTGATTTAGCCGTTCTTATACGGTTACTCGCCCTCTCCTGCAGGTCCGCGCTGTGCCGCCGAACTACGCCGGCGCTCGCACGACGCGTGATTTCGCGCGCGTGTGGTTAGGGCTAGGCGGTGAACGCTTGCGCCAAGAAGGATGAGCCAGCTTTTGCCACAACAGAATTTTAGGTGAGAAGATAGAGATAATTCGAAAGTAACTTCAACTGGTAATGGCACCGATAAAATAAGTGTGTTGAATAGGGGGTAGGGTTTCAAGGCATCGCAAAGGGCGGGGGGGCTCTGCACCTGGGACCCACAGGAAAAGGCTCGGGCCCCTTAGCCCCACCCCCCTTTCTCCCGTGGTCGGCGCATATATATTGTTGGGTCTTAGTAGACGGAGGTGAGGACAGCTGCAGGATGGCGATTTACGTATTTATTAGGCGTAGCGCTACACCGGAGAGTATAGGCAGCACGGTGAGTCTCAGCGAAGATGGCTGAATCAGTCTGACCCGCGAGCGGTGGACCCACACGTTTTTCGTCGTCGTCTCCGAACACGGCAAGCAGGGGATCGCTGCTTGACAAATATCCACGTGACAATATGATACTGAGCACAGGTCACATGAAGGAACGGTTGGTCCGGATCTGCAAAAGACATGGCAGTTCGAGAAAGCACGGCTGATTTTACGGAAACCGTCCAAACCGCTCGATATAAGGTAGCGCTGTCTTCGGTTGCTTTTATACCGCAATACATCACCGCGGCCTCGCTTGCTTGCTGTTTATGACGACATGAATAGCGACGTTAAATTACCGGTTTCTTATCAATTAAGGCATATTTAGGCAGCGAATCAACGCTAAAATAGCTATCTGAAGGTCTGACGTTCATTTGAACGAACTTACTGGTTGCCTTCTGATTTCATTTAACGCAGATCTTGAGCAAGACTAATATACGCAAAACAATTTCTAAACATCTCGATCTCATGGCAATATTCATACTTGCTATTATGAATCCTAATACAGCAGCCTCAAGTGCCATTATAGATTTAATGTTTAACTTCAACCTTCAACAGATTGTATTTCACCCGAGACGCACACAAGCGGAAGAATCTTGGTTTATTCCTTCTCAGTCACCATTTTCATTGCACTCAAAACACAGTCGATATAATAGAAGGCAGATTGGACCAAGACATTCCAAAGTTCCGCCCCCCGCACGGGGCACCTTGAGCAATCTTGGTGACGGTACTGGCGATACCGCGGACCCAGAGCTCCCATAGTCTGCTGTAATCTACCGTGGCTACGAGTTTTAAGGTGAAGGGCAGAAAACACAAACGGTGGCCGTCGGAGCCCAGGTCAAGCTCCGGCGGATGGCTCCCTGTCTGTTTACCATGCAGGGAGCTCCGGGAACTCTCTCGGTATCGGGGCAACCCGAGCGAAGGAAGTACCTACGTCCCCTGCTTCCATACTATGCTATATGGTATTCTCTAAACCCCAACCCAAACGTGATCGGCCTCCGAAAAGGGGCCGCACCGAAGTATCATTCCCACCTCTTTCAACAACTGTCTTTTCAACAAATGTGAATAACTACTCTCGTTTTCTTGTGATCGAGTCAGCTGGCTCAGCAAGGCCTATCACTTCCCTGTCTGTATTCCTGGTTTAGAAATTCTGGCAAAACACAAAAGGTGGAAAGTATCAAGCTAAAAAGCTGAGGACCGGAGAGAGAGAGAGAAACTTTATTTGAGCCCCATGGGGCTAGTCTATAGGTGGCGGGTGACCGGCGATGGTAACCGGCCGGTGACCATTGCAGCTCGCTGGATGACCTTAGTACGATGTGCTGTTGGGCTAGTTGGTGCATTATGTATCACGAAACTTGCGCTGAATACCCTGTTGAAAATTCCATCAAACAACCATCAAGATTCATTGCTGGAAAGGTTGATTGCGTTTGATGGTCGCCTTGGAAAGCTTGATGTACGTAAGAAACCGTAATGGAAGCTGCTGGAAGCAGACGCTGGAAGGTGCTGGCAGGCATGATGGCATGCCTGCCAGCACCTTTCAGCACCTTTCAGTACCTTCCTCCATGCTGGCAGGCTTGCAGCGCAATGGCGGCAGATGTTTGCGTGACGGCAAGCTTGACTGCTGAATTGACGATGGAAAGGCATTTTCTGAATGAATGACGGCAGAAAGCCAAAACTTTATACGAGAGCGAAGCGCTTGTAATAACAGAAACATAGCTTTGGCATTGACCGTTGCGAGAAAATTACAAAAGCTGCCTTTTTGAAAAGGTGTTGACGAAAACTTGGCACGCACGCTGCGCGATGACGGCAGATGTTCGCGTGACGGCAAGCTTGACTGCTGTATGATGATGGAAAGGCATTTTCCGAACGAATGCTGGCAGCAAGCCAAAATTCATTCGATAGCGAAGGACTGATATAATAACAGAAACATAGCGGTGGCATGGGAATTTCGAGAAGAAAAAAACAATAACTGCATTTTTGATAAGGTGCTGCTGAATACGTGGCATATTAAAGAAAAGCTACTTTGATTAGCGCTTCTTGTTTTTAAGCCATAACTTGGAGGGCTGGTATGAAACTGTATGCCCTTTATTCGCCGTTTTTGGTGTAAGGATGGCAGTGCCGACCCTTACGTTGAAAACATGGGCAGCTTTTTTTCGCTGCGACAGGGTCAACCGTCAAACCGTACGTGTTCATTTTCGCTGCGCTGAGCCCGCGGACAGAACCGTCCGTGGCATGGCTTAAATTGTACGCGGCAGAGTACGGGTCTAGCGCTTCGCCGATCCTCCTTAGTTGTAATCAGCTGCCTTGAGACAGATCCAACCACGGTATTATTACACAACATAATTTTTATTCCGGGTGCGCATGCCATTTCACTCTATGCCATTTCACTCATAGCTACGTTGGCTTTCGTCGGGGAGAACGGGGATGTGCGATATCTCTTTTAGGTTGAGATAGCTGGCTACACTGCTCAAGGTCAGCCTCGTTTCAGAGACTGGTGCGTGCCCAAGAAGCGGTATGACTGCCGGAATGGGTTATATACGAGAAGCAGTAAACATTACTCACAATATTTATGCATTCATGGGCGATTTAGATTGACAAACCAACTAAATGGCACTTGTTCGGACTTGATTTCCGGTTGCAGCGGTGGTGCAGTGGTAACGCGCTCGTTTTTTGTTGCAAAGTTGGTGGTTCGATCCTCCGGTGGTCTGTTTCTTTTTTTTTTGTTTTTTTTTTGCTAACAGCGCGATATAATTTTTTTTAACTAAAAATGTGCCTCTTCTTGGTAGTTTTTAACAAAAAGTGATTTCCCCCAAAGTGATGTCGGAGGTTTATTCCACAACTCAATCGCTCATATACAGGATAGCCCAACAAACTCAACTTTTTGCTGGGTATGGCAACCTTATCTTTCTATTTACATTGCTTTATGTGTCTATGTTCAAGCCAGAATTTGTTTCGACGCATTTTGTTCACTTCGCGCCGTTGTATGAACTGCGTTACGAAAAACACCAAGGCACAGCCGAAACCGAAACCCCGGCCTCAGTACTCCACTGCTCCATCCAGCAACATCGCCACGCCATCACGCCGCCGCATTCCTTTCTTCCTGGCCGCCATGGAGGAAAAAAAAGCTTAGGAGAGGCCCTGACGTCACACCCAGCGCAGCCGGAAACGCCATTTCTGTAAGTCCAATGGCGGACTCTTTTTCCCTCTCTCTCGGTGCACCTTCTCCGCCTCCTCCGTCCTGTATCGCCTCTCTTGTCGTCTGCATCTGCCAGCCCCGAGCCGGCGGAAATCAGCTGATAGGCAGGTAGAACGCCGTTTTGCAGCGCGTGACCGTGAACCTAAACGCGCGGTTACACCGTTACACGTCTTCAGTGTGGCCGCAGCAGTTTTGCGAAGCGGCTCGCTCTAACAATGCCGCAATGCTCGGTGCCAGGCTGCAAGTCGTGATCGGTACCCAAGGAATTGGGCGTCACTTTCCACCGGTTAGTGCATCATTCCGCTGACAAGTATTGCTGTACATTGGTGTGCATTCATCCTTTGTTTGCAATCGCCGCCGTTTTATTGGCGGTGAGATGTTTTAGTGGCGCCCCCTGGCTCTGACGTCGGCTTAGGGACTCGCGCCGCTGTCGTCTGCTACACTCCGCTTGTGAGAGCAGCAGCGTCGGTGCCAGAAATCGCCCGCTTTGTTGCTGTAGTGCGTTAAAAAGCGTATTTCTAGTGATTCAGTTATTTTGCCAGCTTCTGACGCATCTGAATAATTTGAGGCTGTATCTTCCACAAGTTTGCAACACACGAGGAGATAGAGAACAACTTCCTTCAGGGCATCGGTCAGAATATCGTGTGTAACTCGTCTTTTCTAGCTTATTCGCGAGGATGAGCGGTCACAGCTTCTCGATAAGTATTCAAAATGCGTAGGCTTCCCTGCAGTATTTTTGAGATGCTCTTATGAAGACTCAACAGTCTAATGCTACGTACCAAGCACACGCGCATCGCACACGCCCATCGCACACGCGCATCGCACAGCAGGAAATAAAACGGCTGTCTTCTATTTATTTTGTTGTTGTCTTGTATCAGATGAATGTTTTTTTGCTTTTTTTTTCTGCCCGACGCATAATTTTTCTGCACCGTGACAAACGTCTTATTAGGAGTTTTGGAGATGTTTGGGAGGCTCACAAAGATCGTGTGAATATTTCCTTCATGTTGTATGGCATACATTCCCTCTTCACAAATTGGCTTTCATTACGGCTGCGTGCAAGAAGGTGCATATCCGCAGCGTGCTTTGTTTATTCACATGCAAATACAATGAGAATTTTTGTGCTACGACACCGCGATCGCGCCCTAAACAACGTTGTCCACAGTACTCGAAGGCGGCTTTTGTGCTCCGAATTTCTATTGCAACCATCGTTATCATAACGAACTGACTCTCAACCCGAACAATGATGACATGATTACGGTGTTGAAGGCAAGATATACTCGCTAACTAACGCAATAAATAGTATACCTGCATATATTACAAGAATCGAAACCGATGAATATATCCAAGCCGCTCTTTATTACTTTCCAACCCTTCCAGGCGCAAAGAACAAATCCTATTCTACTCGGGATGGCGTTCTGTGAATTGAAGAAAATTACTTTTACTCTCTTGTCCCGGACTGAGGACTCGGTCCACTAACCAGCTCGATTTAATTTTAAATAAAGTTTTCTCCTCCTTCCCCTACTCCTCCTCCTCATCTAGAGTGCAGTTTTCCAATAACGCATATCCGAATATCGGGAAGATGTGGCTGTGGAAACGTACCGAAAATATCCCTCCAGGTCTGAAAAACAGTGTTACTGTATTTTTAACGTAGACGATACTCGTTTTGCTCAATAAACTTCCATACTGGTTAGATGCGCCTGGTATAAAATCAGCACGCGCCTATATAATCAGTGGGTTATTTGGAACTCAACCTACAGTTCTTGCGGCCCATAGTGCATGTCGGCAAACCTTCATGCCTTGACACCGTAAAGTGATGTGGCACAATACGTTCGAGCGTTCGGCAAGGTTGCAAAAACTGTTTTACCTCACATATGATTACCGGGAATCGTAATGCCTTCTGCCAAAGCCAACAGCCCTGAAGGCCTAGAATTTGTTTTGGTCTTCCATTTTCGCTGTTGTCGGTAATTAGAAGCGGACTGTTCCATTTGTTCGAAAGATTGCTTAATAGAGAAGCTGACCCCTAGCTCCCACTCTTCGCGCTCCGCACAGGACCGGCTTCGCAAGGAATGGGGTGGCGCCGACAATGTTTCTTCCATAGCGGTATCCAAAACTATACTTTAACTGGCACCATGAGCTAGTGTATGCGATTTTAAGCCTATTATTATGATAAAAAGTTACCCACACGCCAATTCTGGTGCAGACAAGCATCAGATGTTGACCGAGCGCGAAGAAACAGCAGGGAGAGCGAGCCTGGATGAAGCAAACGACAAATGCGATAATCCCTAAGCTGACGTCACGGAGGCGCGCTTCGCAGCGCCGCCCGTGTTCGCGCTCACCGCCAATAGGTTCCCAAGCGATTGAGAACGCCGCAAACAGTGGGCGAACGCCGTGCGGCTACCGGACTGGAAAGTGCCCAAGTTTGCGTTGCAGTTTCACTGGCAATCCCAGAGATGACTAGTCAATTAAACGGCCGTTCTATATATATAGGTAAGCAGCACTTCATGCAGATTTCAAGCTAAAAAATTGTGGAATGTTTTTACCGTTGTACGCGTGCCTTCGATAGAATTTTTTACGAAGGAGGAGGAGGAGGAGGAGGCAAAACGTCTTATTGAGTAAAAAAAGGAGGGGGTGGCGCGTGGCGTCAATAAACTTCTTTTCGCCAAGTTTCAACTTGTCTCAGTGTCAATAAATTCAAGGTGATATCAGTTGAAAACGTTCATACACTAACCTCGCAGTATGAAGCGTTGAAAAGCGGAATCCAGAGCGAGACCACAAAGAGATCCAGATTCCAGATCCAGCACTCTTCCAGTCAACAGACGGACACCTACTAAGGTAATAGGACGATGGAATTATATCAACTGGGAATCTACCTTGCAACAGTTGCAAAGGCACTGCGCATTGCCGGCCTAGCAAACTACATGCAGCGGCGATAACCAAAAAACTGAGTTGCGAATCGTTCGGTTGCAAGTCGCCTACGTACTGCACACCGTGTATCACTTCCCGAAAATCTACCTGAGGGGTGTCCGCGCGTACGACGGGACGGCGCGTTCACGATATCTGCACTTCCAATAGGCGCGTCGTGCTCGCGACCGGAGCAAAAGCTTGACGCGGTACAAGGTGCACTTGCAAGTAGAAATTAAATGACATATTCACATCGGTGCAGCTGTCGCAACTCGCAGCATCCTTTTCGAGTTCCGCAAGACCACAGCGCAGCAAAGCGAAGCAGCAATCTTCGCAATCGGACGACAAGGCAGGCGCTGCCTTTCCTCCATGACTGGCGAACGGCGGGCGGGCTGTTGCTAGGACGCCATTGCTAACGCGACTTCCAATGGCCGCCGAAAACACGTGACTTCCTCCACACTTTTGCCAATGCGCGGGGATAGCTGGGGGCCTCTCCTAAGCTTTTTTTTCCTCCATGCTGGCCGCCGAGACAGTGGAGTTGTACGCGCTTGTCGAGTGGCTTTGTTGTGGTTGTTTTGAAGACAGCGGATTATTGTTTCGACGAAGATATGTCGCCTGTGATTTAAGGTAAGTGACTAGTCAACTTTTTGCACTTTACTTGTGTATTTAACAGGCAGGGCTGTTCCGTTCCGTGTTAGACGTTTGCGTCGTCGGTTAGCCCTAATGTTTTTTGACAGCGACTGATTTTGAGGGTTACGTAGATCTGCCTTTCGACCGCGGATATTGCGTGCGGGACTAGAAACAGTAGGGCTGTTCGATTTACAGTCCCGGACTCACCGCCGATTCCCTGAAAGCAGTCAGGCATTCGATTTTCTTGTGTATCCTTATGGCTTCGGGGAATCCTCGGACTCCGGCGGAATATCCGCGGTGAATTCGAGTCTGTAAATCGAAGAGCCCTATGTTTGTGCCGTTTGTAGGCTTTTTGTTGAGCGAAGTAGGACCATACTGCTACGTTGGCTAAACGGTTTGGTGCTCGCAACAACCGATCGCCAATACGCGCGGTCGACCGCTCCAGGTTGAGTTCGCAAGTTTTTTTTTTTTTGGTGGGTAGTTCTTTTTAAGGAATTGCAAATTGTTCTTCGCATCATTTTTCGTACCTGGACTGGAGTGGTACGCTTTAGGTAACTTTTAGCCGAGGCACATAGCAGTCTACACTACACTGCAGGGATTGTCATTTTTCAAAGCGGTCACTCAGAAAAGTGCACTGGTACAAACAAGGCTCTCTGCGTTCAGATTGAGGGTACGATGGCTGAAATTGGCGTCACACTCGCAAGCCCCGCATGTGCAGTGAATGTTTGAGTGTTCCAATCGTTCGATAATCGCATATATGTTTGTGCATGTGCATCAGTAGCACCAAAAACGTTCATTCAACCCGAATTTGCTACCACGTCGAAACTACATGCGTATCGTGCGTCTGGTGCAGAGGTATAAGCAATGCTGGCCGCACGTGGGGAGCGTTTAAGCACTGCAACATTCACTACCGTCTCCGAATAATTCGCGGCCACGCGTGTTGCTCAGTTAAATTTTGTATTGGGCTCTCATTCTGTGGATGAGTGCACCCCGCACAAGAGCAAATGCTTCAAAAAAAAAAAGTGGGTCTCCTCTGGACTGGTTAAGGCCGAAGGTCTCTTTCTAGTAGCTTGTGTACATAATTGCACAGCAAAGAATACACTCTGTTAAAAACACGACTTGATGTAAATAAATATAGTTCTAGAAAATATGCCGCTAGAGAATAGATGGGAGAACAGCCTTTTCTAGATGGTTAGATCACACTGAAAGTTTTTTCTTAATTTTTCAGAAGAGGATAACCTCTTTCTCATCGCAATAATTTTTTAAGCACTGGCTATTGTCATTATTGGCAGTAATGCATTATTGTCATGTTTCAAATTTTGCGGCCTATACCAATGTGTGTCATTTTTGAAAATCGTTTCAATGGGTTTGATGTCAATGTGAGCACAACCTTAAATCTGGTTCCCTATGCTTCCCTAAGACATCGCGGCCATTATTAAGGACTAATTAGATTCATGTTTTGAAGGAAAAAAATTGTTGCCATGATATTGACGGTACCAGCTGAAAACATGCACCGACACATCATGTGGGCTTCAAGCACTGCGTGGGAAGAATTGAACCTGGTTTAAGCTGCAATCACCTAGAAGAGACTTTAGAAACAAAAAAAATTTCTTCACTTGTATTGTTGTTCAGCAGTTCATCACAGCCTTTCCAGCCTCCTTTGGCAGAATTGTTAGGCTGTGTCTAGCGTTCCGTCTAGACGGAACGGCAACTGTCACTAAAGTTCCGTCCGGAGGAAACACAACTCGCGTTGAGAGCAGTCTTTCTTGATTTTTACCCATCCAGCAAAACAGCTACCGCTCACTGACTAGCCATAATCACTGATAATTATTAATCATTATTAATAATTACAGATGATCGGACTAACTCTAGCTCAATCTGGACAGATCTCCAAGCGCCACCCGACGCCCGCTTCACAATATTTCAGCGAGAGCAGTCGGTCTTGATTTTTACCTAACCGGCCAAACCGCTTCCGCTCACTGACTAGCCAGAGTCACTGTTAATTATTAATCACTGGTAATAATTAGAGGAGATCGGGTGTAACTGGCGATGGCTACGTCGGCCTTAGCTCCAGTGAGCGGGAGCCGCTCGGCCGCTTGAGTAAAAAACCAAGACCTACTGCTCTCATCGCGTGAATTGTAAAGCGGGCGGGAAGTTTTGCTATTACAAAACGCTAACCACGGCCACACACACACACACAAAAAATGGTGCGAGAATCGAACCAGGGCCTACAACATTCGTAGTCAGCCGCGGAACCACTACACCAAATCCCAGAATGAGAAATGGCGGCTAATTGGCTGGTTTTGATTTGGCGTTCAGTCTGGACGGAACTTTAGCAGTTTTTAGCATTCCGGCTGGACGGAACGCTAGGCAGTCCCTAATTGTTAAGGCAACGTTATCATCATTTAGGTCTGCGCTTTGTCACAGAATCGTGGAGGCAATTTGCCGTATAGCAATGAGAGAGCTCATCTCGGCACCTTTTTACGCATACATGAACTGGTCATAATGAACGGCATCTACTTCCAAAGAGAGAATTGAGTTAGAAACTTGATCGTTGACATTGTCACTATGCTGTGATAGTCACTTCGGCCATCCTTACATCCAGGTAATGTGGTATTTTAACGTTCTCATATTTCGCTTGGAGTGTGAAGAACACCTTGCTCGACACCTTAATATCGCATTTAGAACTTTGAAGGATTAAGGCTAATGCAACTTGCTTGTTGTTTGCCACTCACTTCTATTTGCAGGCTACTGACTGTTACACCTTGCAGTGGAGATCAGCTGGCATGCCCTACTTGGTGGATGGACCTATCTGGATGGACCTCTCATCAGATGTCACTGGCTGTTTTTCAGGTTGGTTACAATAGGTGAGCACCTAGTTCTATACAATTGTAGTGCAATGCTATGACGTGCACTGTGAAATTCAGTTACCAGAACTTGCCTAATTTGACCGAGAGTGCAGTGCTTTGGTCTTCCAATAGCACTGTATATATATGCTGGTCGGCTTCTTCATTTCAGCAATTCATTGCTCTCCGAGTTTGGAATCAGTGAATTTGGATGTATTGTATTTAACGTCTTTATGTATTGTTTAACATGAACCTTTGCTGCCATTGTACATTGGACTGCTGAAACACAAGCACGAAGGTGGGAGTTCTTAGTAAAAAAGAGAACTAGGATGCACATGATGCAACATTTAGAAGTGACACAGCTGCTTGATATCCCCCTTTTGGTGCAGCCCGCCGAATGCTCCTCTCCGCCTGTGAGAACGATAGCTCTCTTTTCCTCCGCCGCGTCGCCTGTGGTGCACGCTATCGGTGATGCGGTGGCGTCAATTCGGAAAGTGGCCACACAATCAGCCATCCGCGCTACAGTTCTTGGTTGGCTGTTGTGTTATTGCACTTCATGCTTCACTTGAGACACCTTGCTGAACAGGCTGCAATCACATATTTACGTGGAGTAGATGCATGGTCCTTAACATGGGATTGCACTATTCAGCTTGTTTTACTGGAATTTTCGATTCTGTAGCGTATTCGTGACCTTTGGGCTTTTTCTGAAGGAACTTCGGGCTGCTGATGACGACAGGCGAAAATATCAAGGTGGCGTGGGACAGCTTAATTTTTTCCAGGTTCGGCTCAATGTGTGATCAGCTTAGGAGCCAAACTGGGTTCACAAGTGACAACTTTTATTGGATCTTAAAGAGGGCCTTGAGAACAAAACAGTCCCTAACTTTCTGCATTCCATCAAACATCCCCCTCTCTCTCTCTAGAAAATTTGTTCTAAGGTTCTTAATGAGGTGGTTTGGTCAAATAAAAGGAACGATGGGTCATTTTGCCGCGCTGGATGTAGCAAAACATGCTGATGTGTAGTGTGTTGTCAACCGACATGCCTAGAAACATGGCGCTGTTTGTCTGGTGGCTGTCTGTGACAATACGGATAATGAAGAACCCTACCTCTTACACAGTTGAGCACACTAAAATTCAGGTTACGGAGCCGGTCATGCTTCCTGTTCCCGGTAAAAAAATACCCTAAGGGGATAACGTCAGCCGTGGAAAGCCCCCGCAGGACAAACCAAAGGAGCCTGCAGGCTAATTCAGTGGCACCACCGGTTCAAGGTTCACAGCTTATATCAAGGCCGAAAATATTTTCGACTTGGCAGCCATAAATTACTTTTTCCTGTATTGACATTTCGTCAGTAATCAGGCTGCAGTATGGTTCTTTTAGTGGCCGCAAGCTTTGTCCCTCCACTTGATGCCGTTCCTTTATTAGGTTTATTACTCGAGTCTCTTGCAGAAGGTCCGACAAGATTTTTAGTGTGCTTTGACACGGCAGCTTCAGCAGTTTTTTGCCCCTCACATGCTCGTATCCTTTACAAGAAGTCGCCTTCCACAACACTTTGCCGCAACGTGGGTTCCTGTCTAGTCAGCGCGCCTTATCACTATTGATAATCTGTTCCATGGCAAATTTGGCACACCCGTTCTCCTTCTTGTGCGGCTTCCGAAAGGGTCTTTAGTGCTTGCACAGCTCGGTTGTCCTCATAGTATTGAACTTTCTCTAAATTCATCACAAGTTTGCTGAAGTTTTTGCAAGCGTTCGTTTAGTCTGCACTTTCATCTCAAGACTGTGTGTGTTTTTTTTCGTCGCTTCAATGCATCCAACCAGGTTAATGTCATCTGGCCTTCTTCACTTTTCAATTTAACGTGTTCCTAACCTTCAACACACTCGCCTGAAGCTACATTTTTTGCGCCTGGTATTCGCTGGCTGCGCTTTGAGCATAGAATTCTTCTAGACGAGGGTGTTTTGCTTCTTTCCCACCTGCTGCTAACGCATGTTCTCTTGAAATTCTCGGTTGCATGCATGCACGCTTGCATCTTACTAAAATCCTTTCCCGGGAAAGGCATTGCCACCATGCGATGCCTTTTAGAGCAGTGCCGGTCAAGAGCACCCTTCCATGACCTGAAGGGAGTCCTAGCAGGATGGTTTCCACTTAAATTGTTGAAATGTTTTTTTTCTGCAGGCTTTCTATTTTTATGGCAAAGAGGAAGGGCAGAAGCAAGGACCACATCGGAGTGACCATCTCAGAATGTTTAAGGAGGTATGTGAAATGTGAATATACATTTGTTTTGAGTTGATCTGGATTGTATAAGCTTTAGTGTGTAACTCAGTTTTTTTTTCTTTTCAGCTGCCCACCTGTTCGAAGATAGTCACCGTATTTGATATTTAATGATAATATATTCAACGTTAAAACCAAGTTTGTTTTGTGTAATATTTTTAAGCACCCCAGCACACACATCTAAGCTCTCATAAAATGGTTAAGTTTTCAGATCATTGTAGCAGGATAGCAGAAAAATGATCACGACATGAATGGACAGAGCAAAACGCATATGCAAGCTTACTTATTTGCTGCAAATCTTATTTTATAAATTTATTCGCAAGAAATGAAACCAGTTTTTAATTAGCATTGCATAGCATCTTTCCTTTTCATGTCTTCATCATTTTTTGCAATTTCGCATATCTGCCGTCATACTGTCACCCGAGCTGCCAGCATCGACGCTACCATTGCCATCAGCTACCGACGCATGCCGTCATCCATCACCCTGCCAGCATGCAGTCATCTGCCATCATGCCATCATTAATTCCATTACCATAATCCACCATGTTGATTTTTGATGGATTCCATCAACTCCACATTTTCAATAGGGTAGACATAAACAGACGAAGGAACACAGACGATGCGCAACTCACAACTATTTGACCTTAGAATGGACTTTACGGTCGGAGCTGCACAGCGCCTTCGCCCAGTGCTCTCCGTCTGTGAAAGGGGGAATGAGTTTTGGGGGCACTACCACATGCTGTGGTCTTGGGTATCGAGAGACCCGCAGTCGGTGCACAATGGGGTAGGGTACAAAGAAGGGTAGATTAGGTGAAGTTGATATCGGCAGGGGAGTACGTATGTCTGGGTGAGTCGCCATAAGCGTTCCTCTTCGTTGGGGAAGGTCGGAGCTGCTGGGGGTAGTTGGCGGCGGGAGATGCGGTAGTGCGAGGTTGAGTCGTTGAAGGTAACAAGTCTTTCGCGGCCTGACAGGGCTCCATGGAAGGGCTCAAGGCCAGGACCAGCTCGGACGGTGAGCTCTAGAGCGGCCCTGTGTGCTGCCTCGTTCCCCCATACCCTTATGGGCCAGAGTCCATACCAGCTCGACTGGGGTGGTGCGAGAATTTTGAAGAAGGATTTTGATGGCCAAAGGCGAGATCACTTCTTTGGCGAAATTTTGAACGGCCGTTTTGGAATCGGAGATTACGATGGAGGAGGGCGGCCTGAGGGTGAAGGCTAGGGCTACTGCCGCATCTTCCACGGTCGCCGGGGAGTTAGTGTACAGAATAAGCGAAGCAATCAGAGGGGCGTCAGGACCATTAATGACCGCTACCGCATGAGCTTCACGGGTCCTGTATCTAGCAGCGTCGAGGTAGACGGTGGAGGGGGTGATTGGGTACCACTTGGTTGACGTCCTCGCCCTGTGCTCCCTGCGCGCTCGATGAAACGTCAGGTGCGTATTGCGCTGTATGGGTATCACCGTTATTAGCTCATGAATGTGGCTGGGAAGGGGAATCTGCGCTTCGATAAGGAATGTGCTGTCAAGGCGCAGCCGTCGGAGAAGCATTCTGCCTGAGAGCGTGGCTGTGAGACGAGTGAGCTGACTCAAGAGATGCGCCTCAATCAACTCTTCCGCGGTGTTAAAGACCCCAAGTGATTCAAGGCGGGCAGTGGATGTGCTCTGAGGTACCTGCCGCTCTGTTTTATAAATTTTCCTATATAGACCATTATTTTAGCTAATTCGGTGGGCGAAGGAGCAAGTAGGGAAGAGAGTAAGTGATGCGACTAATAATGAAAGCCTGTATCAGCCGAAGGCGCACTGTCTCTTTGAGCCCCTGATTTCGGGTAGCTGTACGACGTATGAGATTGATAGTTTGATTCACCTGAGAAGTGAGGTGTGCTATGAACGTGGTGTTAGCATGGTTGCTCTGTATGTATAGGCCTAAGATCTTCAGGCATTGCACCTGGGGAACGGGTTGTTCGTGAACTGGGATTGTAATGTACGGAGGACAAGTGTCTCTGCGAGTAAGTTTAGCAAGAAGGATTTGTAGCTCCGTTTTCTCTGGTGAGCATTCAAGTCCAATACCACTAGCGTAGGCACCGACGACATCTGCTCCCTGTTGAAGGGTATCCTCAATGTGCCCATCACTGCCCCCTGGTAGTCCACAAGGTCATGCCATCGGCATAAAGACGGTGATGAAGGGATGGTAGGTTATTTAACTGCTGGGGGAGATAATCATCGCTATATTGAATAACAGTGGTGACAGGACAGCACCCTGAGGGGTACCTATTGAGGGTAGCTGTATTATGTCAGAGCGTAGGTCGTTGATCTGAAGGACTGCAGTGCGATCGGTAAGGAAACCGCGAATGTAATTGTAAGCATGAGCCTCCGGCGCTAGGGCTATCAGGTTTTGCAGAATGGCTTTGTGGGAGATTCGGTCGAAAGCCTTCCGCAAGTTGAGGGCGAGTATCGCTGCAGAGTCTACACGAGACTGGGGAGTTATAATGTCGCGCTTTAGTTGGAGGTGAACGTCCTGAGTGGAGAGTCTGGCCCGAAAGCCGAACATGGTGTGGGGGAATTGTCCGGTGTGGGTGAGATGCTACACCAATCGTGCGTGAATGCCATGTTCAAGGACGTTTCCTACACAAGAGGTGAGGGAGATGGGCCGGAGATGCGCGAGGTCGAGAGGCTTGCCGGGTTTAGGAGTGAGCGAGACTTTTGCGTGCTTCCATTCGGGGGGATGGTACCGGCTTCCCAGTGATTATTGTAATAGCGCGTTGAGATCTCGATCAATTGATCATCCAGGTTGCGAAGGAGCTTGTTTGTAACGCCGTCTTCCCCAGGTGCCGCGCCCGGGGGAATTTTTATTAATGCGGCGCGAACCTCCGAAACCGTGATTGCGCGGTCCATGTGTGAGTTTTCAGAGCCCCCGTAAACACGGAGGGGCTCCTGAGTACCCTGTGCTAGGTATAGGTCCCGGAGTCTTGATAGACGTTGCTCGTTGTTTCCGTCAAATTTGTGTATGACTGTACTTAAACGATTTCGGCTAGTCGTTTTAGAGTGGGTTGGGTCAAGCATGTTCCTTAAAATAGCCCATGTACGATTCATGCCGAAGTTACTCATGCTGTGGCAAAATTGCCCCGACTGAGCTCGGGCTAATTCGGCTGTGTAAGTCTCAATCGTTTTATTGAGGCGGGCTAGTTTAAGTCGTAGACGGCGATTGTGTTTTTGTCGGCGCCATCGCGTTTGGAGGCTTGTGTAAGCCTCCCATAGATGTTGAAAATGCGTGTCGACTGTTTTTGAAGGAATGTCTGGATCCAAAGGGAGATCATGAGTTTTTTTAATATCTATTAGGCGACTAAGCCAACTCTGGACCGACATATCATCGTCGGGTGGCTCCTGACCCTGCCAGGTCTCCCTGAAGGCTGGCCAGTCCGTGATGTGGGTCTGCCGTAACCGTGGGGCGATTGATGTATCGAGTTGGGGACTTGGCTGAATAATAAAATGGTCACTGCCCAAAGTGTGATGAGTGCAGTGCAATTTCAGGTCTTTGACTCGGTGCGAGAGCGTGAGTTCCTGTGAGGTATCGGTTTGGGCACTGTTACCGATCCGAGTGGAGACGGTGGGATCAGATTCGACTGCGAGCCTTCGCGCCTGCACTAACTCCCAGAGCAGCCTCGCTTTCGTGATTGTATGCGTGTAACCCCAGGTTGTATGCGGGGCGTTAAAATCTCCAAGTATAATGAGAGGGTGGTGAGCAGCCGCTCGCTTGGTCAGCGTAAGTAAGTTGTTGAAGTTATGCGTGTGTGCTTTGGGGATGCTACAGACATTGAGGACATATATCCTAGAGGCAGTGCGCTTTGGCGGATAGAGGACGACTAAATCATGCAGAATAGAGATACTGTCGAAGACGTGATGGTCCGCACGAATGTTGCGCTTAACAAGCACCGCTGTGTACGGGTTCTTGAGAGTATGAAAGGATTGATAGCGTGTTAAGTTAAAGTGTTTACCAGGTTCTTGGATAGCGATGAGGGCGGAAGGAGTAGCTTCTGTCGAAATTAGTTGTTGAAGGTTGTGTCGCTTGCGGGTGAACCCTCGGCAATTCCACTCCCACACAACCAATAGGCTACGGCGTTTAGACATCGTCCTCGTCCGCGGGGGGGAGGGGGGTATTGTGAGCTACGGCCTGAGACCCAATGAAGTTGCGGAAATCGAGGCGCATTATCTCAATGGTAGGCTGAAGGGCCGTCTGATTTTGTAGGAGACGTTGTGGAGTTGCAGGTATTCCTCTCTGTGGCTGGCGATTGCTTGTTCCAGAATTCCTAGCTTTTTATCCCGCGTCGAAGCGCAGGGCAAGCCGCCGGTCGAGACAGCCTTGCGGTTGGGCGGGGGAGGCGCGGCGGGGTCGGTGGTTTTAGGGGATTGCGAGAGGGGATACGACTGTATATCCATTTGTATGGGCTCATTCTGAGGAGGAGACGTCGGAGAGGGTTGCTTTTTCGCGAGTTGAAGTTCGCGTTTAAGAGTCGCGTTCTCCTGCCTGAGGGTAGCTACCTCGGCACGAATGGCACGCAGCTTCTTAATAAGCTCTAAGTGAGGGTCGGTGTTGTGGGGGATGAATGGAGGTTTAGATGGAGCGCTACTGGGCAACGAGCGTGTGCAGCTCACCTGGTGATGTTTCTTGGCAGCGTCTTGCTTTGTAGCGTTGTTTATGCCAGTAGTCTTGGAGGTGAGCTTGTTCAGGAGAGGCGGAAAGTCCTCCTCCTTGGTGGCGTATGCTGCCTTGGAGTTGGCCGCCTGTGCGTACGTAAGCAGCTGCCGGCGAGGTTGATAGCCGCGAGGACACTCAGCGGAACCCGTCAGGTGGGGACCGTCTCACACAATACACTTAGGAGTGCTCTTGTGGTCGTCGGGTGCACTGGAGAGTCCACACTAGGGGCAGCGCGGGGCAATTTGCGTGCTCGGGCAAACGTCCTGTCGGTGTCCGGGCTGCCAACACGCCGTGCAAGCCTCAGTTTTGCGTCAGAAGGGCTTGCAACGGTAAGTTGCAGCACGATATCGGACCCAAAAGGGCACTCGGGTTCCATTAAAGAGAATCTTGACGATACTGGAAGAGTTGATTCGGCGGGCATCCAAAATTTGTAAATCAGGATTGTAGCGGCAGACGCTTTCGAGGACCTGCTCGGCCGTATCGGTCTCAGGAACATTCAAGATGACGCCAGTTGTGGTGTTAGCCGGGGCGGCGACGTGCGTAGAGGTAGCGTATTGCTTGCCCTGCACCGTAAGCGTGACGATCTTTTCGTAGGTGCGTGCGCGATCTTCAGACGGCGTGCTTACCATGATGAAGGTAGAAGTGGACTGAATGTGCACTTGGTCTTCGTTATTGTGAGGGACTCCGGCCTGTCTCTGGATGGCATGGGCTAGAGCGGGTACCGACACCATCGACAGAGCGAGACCCCCTCTGGGCCTGAGAATTATTTTGACGTCTTTTTCGTGCAGGGGTGATGCGGGTGGGTGGCGCTTGGGCGCGCGCCGACCGCGCGTAGGTGGGGAGCTAGCAACATGGGCACGTGCCTGCGAGGCGGCCCTTTGCTCGGCCTCCTCAAGAACGAACTGCTTGTGGCGGATAGTGGCTCAAGTCGGGTCGGACATTTCAGTGGATCAATGTCCTCACCTTCTACTATTGTTTCCAAGGGTGATTGGCCGGAGTGGCGGAGAGCTAATAGTTGCTGCATTGCCATGGCATGAGAGATGAAACGACGATCGTCCGTCGATCTGTCAAGGCCAGTCGAAGGTCCGCCGCGCTAACCCTAGAACCAGGGCTAGCGGTGCCGCCGCCTTGGCGTGGTTTTCCCAGGCGAGAAATTCGCATTCAGTGGTCCAGATGGTCGGTCGGTGGTGTCCCGTGGGTCCTTACACCTTGACGATTCACAGGGTACCACTCAGAAACGCCAGGGAACTGATGAGCCACAAATTAAACCTTGAAAACGGAGCCGACGTGGAGTTGTCTTCATCGCGTGTCCCACTGGCGGGCTTTTCTCCGGAGAAATGCTAGTCGAACTCAATGCCGAAGAACAAGCCCGCACTCTTCTTGCACAAACCCGCATCCAAGATCTGGACATCAGGGTCACACCCCATCGGAGACTCAATAGCTCCCAGGGTGTGATTTCTGAGACAGATCTCCTTACCAAGACAGATTCAGACCTTCTTGAAGGTTTAAAGGATCAGGGTGTCACAGCCATGCGCCGTAGCACGATGCGCAGGGATGATAAGAGAATCCCCACGAAACATATCATCCTGACATTTAACCATTCCTCACTTCCTGAACATATCCCCGCAGGCCTCATTTGATGCTCCATTCGTCCTTGTATTCTGAACCCGCGCCACTACTTGAACTCCCAGCGTTTCGGGCACAGTACAACCTCTTCCGCGGCAAAACAACTTGTGCGATATGCGCCGTGGAGGATCACCCCACCGACAGCTGTGATTCTGAAAACCTCACATGTGCAAACTGCAGGGACCCACATGCGGCCTACTCCAGGAAGTGCGACAAATTCCAAGTAGAAAATAAAATACTCAATCTAAAAGTGACAGAAAAGAGCGCCTTCCCAGAGGCGCGGAAGAGGTTTGCCTTTTTCCCCCTGGGGAGGTACACCGACATGGCTCGCCGGGGGGCAGAGCGGCGTCTGGTGTCCACAGGGACCCAGTTCAGCGAGTCTGACCTGGTCCCGCACTCGCCCCCCGCTGGGTAGCCTCACGCAGCCCAACCCAGCACCACGCCGCTTGCTGAGGCAGCAGCGGTTGTAGTGCAGACCACTTCTGTCGGGACCGGTGTTGCTCCCGCCGCTACCTCCCCGCCCTCAAGTGCGTTGGAGGGTGCCGATGGGATGGACACCACGGGCCTCGCACGGGCTCCCACCGCCACTGCACCGCCCATTCCACCTCTGGTGCACCGGACGCCCTCGGTGGTGGAGGCTCAAATGAAGGGCTCCCGATAGGGGGCCGAGTCCGGGGGGCCTGGTCCGTCCGGCACCCCTCGCACATCTGATGACGACATGGATGTCTGGCCATTCCTGCTGCAACGCAGCGCAAGGAGCTGCCACCGACTTCCAAGCCTACAGAAAGGCCTAAAAAGCCTAATCCCAGATTAATATCCCCAAAGACGACACATGAACACTGACACACACACACTCCAGTTATTCCTAAATTTACATCATGGGAACAAAAAACATCATCCAATAGAATTGCACAAGCCTCTTCAAAACTCTTGACGATGTGTATGAGCTTCTGCATGCCAATCAGCCAAGTATGATGTGTCTCCAGGAAACCCACCTCAATTCTAAACAAACAAAGTTCTGAATAGGTACATGATTTTCAGAAAGGAAAGGGTTGACTGCACTCACTCTTCAGGAGGTGTGGCCATTGCCGCCCAGAAATCATTAGCATGCGACCCTCTTTCTTGAAACACTGTCCTTGGGGCTGTAGTGATCCGTACGATCATATTTAATAGGTTGATAACAGTATGCTCCATTTACATCTCTCCTGATTTTGCATTTTTGAGCTCTGATTTCGAGGCACTGGTTGACCAGCTGCCAGAAACATACATTCTAACAGGTGACCTTAATGCGCACAAGTCACTTTGGGGCTTTTCCAGAACAGATTGACGAGGTCGTCTGATAGAGAAGTTTCTTACATCCTCTGGAGCATGCCTTTTCAACAAAAAACAGGTTACGTACCATAACTTAGGACACAATACATACTCACATCTTGACTTGGCTATTGGTTCTGAAGTTCTCTTTCCATGTCTTGAGTGGGGTGTGGGCATGGACCCATATGGCAGTGACCATTTCCCCACTTCATTACCGTATATAGGTACAGGCCCGAGCAGTCCATCTTCCAATAAAAGGTTTAATGAATCAAAAGCAAACTGGAGCACATTCACTCAAATGTCTCAACTACACCACACAGCCTTAAAACATCTACATGTGGAGGAAGCAGCTCAACTCCTCACGGCGCACATCCTCGACGCTTGCCAAAGGTCCATTCCCCAGGCCTCCAGTGCGTCCTGCAACCAAAGGAGGCCCTGGTGGAACGAGGACTGTAGGCGGACGCGAGAGGCCCAGAACAAGGCGTGGGGTGTCCTTCGCCGGTACTCCACGTCGGATAACCTAATCTCGTTTAAACGGCCAAAGGCCTTTGGAAAGCGTGTGCGTCGTGAGGCGAAAAGGGAGAGTTGGCGTGCTTTTCTTACATCCATTACCTCATACACAGACACTCACAAGGTATGAACAAGAATACGTAAACCTAATGGACAACATACACATAGCCTGCCCCTGCTCAGTACAACAGGGGACACACTCGAAAACCAGGCTAATACACTTGCACAACACTTCCAACACGCTTCAAAATTCTGCACACTACACAAACACTTTCCTGAGACATAAAACCGCTTGTGAAAAGAAGTCCTTACATAATAATAACAGCTCAAAATCTGGTTACAAATCTGAATTTACACTCTGTAATTATCAGGGCTGCCCTGAGCACATGTAAACCTTCAGCTCCAGGCTGCAGATCAGGTTACATACACCATGATACAACACCTACAGCCAGATACTCTTGAAACACTCCTCCACCTATACAACAACATATGGCTTTCGGGGCAGATTCCAAAATCCTGGAGGGAGGCTATTGTAGTGGCGTTCCTGAAGGAGGGTAAGGACTTTTCCTCTACCGCCAGTTATCGACCCATCGCCCTAACAAGCTGCCTGTGCAAGCTTCCCGAGAAGATGATAAACAGGAGACTCGTGTACTTCTTAGAGTACAATGGTCTTCTCGAGAGCTGCCAGGCCGGCTTCAGGGTGCGGCGATCCACAAACGACGAACTCATCGCCCTTGAGTCGTATATAAAGGATCGCCTTTGTCCACAAACAGTTTTGTGCTACGGTCTTTTTTGATCTTGAGAAAGCCTACGACATCGCTTGGCGATACGGGATACTTAGCGACCTGAAATCATTGGGTGTTTCGAGCAATATGTTTAACACTCTTTATAGACACCTGGAAAAACGAACCTTTCGTGTAAGAGTTGGTACTGCCCTCAGGAAAATGGTGTGCCTCCAGGTGGTGTTTTGAGGTGCACGTTGTTCATTGTCAAGATGAACTCACTTCGAAAGGCGTTGCCACGAACCATTTCCTGTACAATGTATGTAGATGATGTCCAAATATCTTTTAAGTCGTGTAATATGTCAATTCGCGAACGCCAAGTCCAGCTTGGTGTTAATAAGCTAGCTGGCTGGGCTGATCAGAACGGTTTTAAGCTAAACCCAGTTAAGAGCACTTGTGTGTGTTCTCCAAAAGGTGTGAGATCAGGCCAGACCCAGAGATCAAACTGAATGGTTGCTCGATTCCGGTCAAAAAAGAACAAAAGTTCCTAGGTATAGTCCTTGATAAAAAACTTTCCTTTATCCCTCATTTCAAACAACTTAACAAAAACAACTTAACAAAAATGTCTTCAAACAGTGAATATTCTCAAGGTATTGTCGCATCACTCGTACAGTGCTGACAAACAACTTCTGCTGCGAGTGTTTACCAGCCTGGTAGGCTCGCGGTTAAACTATGGGAGTGTTGTGTATGGTTCAGGAAGGGAAACTGCTTTTAAAATGCTCGACCCAGTGCCGCACTTGGGCCTTCGACTTGCGTCTGGTGCTTTCCAGACTAGCCCTGCGCAAAATCTGTACGTCGAGTGTGACAGATAGTGCCTAAGGTACCAGCGCGAATATGTCGATTTACTATATGCGTTTGAAGTTTCATCAATGTCTCACCATCCCATTAAGTCTATAACGAACGATACAGCTACATCCCAACTGTTTTTAAATCGTCCATCTATTTCTGCACCTTTCTCGCTCAGGATGAGGGAGGAGGCGTCTGAACTTTCTGTCTCGTTTTTAGACACTTTTAAAACATCGCTCATTGATTCTTTAGCCCCATGGCATCTTCGTCCTGTATTGTGTGATTTGTCTATTACGCAATTAAAGAAAACATGGTGCCCAACTGCCATTTTGCAGCATTTCATGTATCTCCAGGCAAAATTCGGGGCGGAACAATTTTTTAGTGATGCATCAAAACATCCACTGCAGTGGGTTGTGCTGCACACACACCCAACTTCAATGCTTGCAAAACAATGAATGGGAATTCCAGCATCTTTACGGCGGAAGCATATGGTATGTTTCTTGTTTTAAATCCCATTATCGAACGTAACATTGCTAAGTCCATCATTTTCACAGATTCACTTTGCGTCGTGCGCACATTGTCGTCACAAAGGTCTTGCAAAAATTACGTTGTAAATCTTTTTAAATCTTTGATGTCAGCGTATGCGTCAGGTCTGAATGTGACCGTCTGCTGAATTCCAGGCCACGCTGGGATCGCTGACCATGAGTTTGCTGATAAAATGGCGGCTGCTGATGCACTCAGAAACACTCTAGACATAGCAACAGTACCCTACACTGACTTCACGCCACACATCAGAGAACACCTACGTAAAACATGGCAAACACACTGGAGTGAACAGACAGACAACAAACTACACGTAATAAAGCCACACTTGAGACGCTACACAACTGACTCCACAACAGACACACCGAAGTGACCTAGGCAAGATTACGGATAGGCCACACACATGCAACATACTCGCACCCGCTCACTGGATCTCCAAGACCCATGTGCAGTGGGTGTGGAGAGGGTCTATCCGTAATCCACGTACTCATCCAATGCAAGGCACTTAACACAACACGACGGAAACACTTCCCACAAATATACAGACAGCACCCATATATACACCCATATACACCCATCAAACTTTTTAGGAGACGAGCCAATGTTTTCCACCAAGCATGTTTTGAAGTTTCTCACCGATGTCAATTTTTTACATCTCATCTCTTATCATGAATCGTGACAACCTGGCCCTTTACACCAGTCATCTTCATTAGCTTGTGTTTTACATTTTTTATTTGTACTGAAATTCTCTACTTTTACTTTCACGTCGCTGTCATATAATCAGTTTTGTTTGGCGCTCTTTGCCTTTAGCTGGCCTTGCGCCATTAAAATCAAAATATCATCATCATCATCCCAAGTTCCGCCTCCCACTCGATTGTAGAATCAGAACCACGCCCGCCATAACCAAATTAGTTAATTTTAAGAACGCAGACGACAGCGGTAGCTTATCTTTCCTTGCGCATGAGCACTGGGACTTCTCTGAATTGGTTTGGCATCCTACCACCGAGGTGAATTCTTTGAGGCTCCAATTTAGAAAAATTGTATCCCATTACACCGCTAACTTCATTCAGGTAAAACAAGAGAGGTCAGACACATAATCCGTGAATAATAGGAGAGGTGATATAAGATATACGTCACGTTAAGCAATTATGATGCTCAATCAAAATATGGAACAAAACCCGGCAGCACCACTGAAATTATCACACGAGTTAACACATTGTAAGCAAACCTTAAAGACGCGAAAAACTTTCAGTTTAATACAACCCTTTCCAGTTTTATCACAAATACCCCGAATTCGTCTAGGATGTATTTTTAGAGATCTAACTCGCAGTCTTCGTCTTTTTCAATAGAACAACCAACAACTAAGAAAAATCAATATAACGACTTTTTTGCACGGTGGACAACAACATTGTTCTTCCACTCCGACCACCCAAATCCTTGCGCATAGATCCTCTGAACAGTTCGCGGCAATAAATCCTAAACCTCTCGCTAAACTTGGACTAAAGAAATCAAAGGGCCCGGACAATATCCTAAAAGAATTTCCTAAAAATAGGCCGAGTGGTGCAGCAGGCATCTTGCAATAATTTATCGCATGTTACTTTCAACATGCAAGATTCCAGACGAATGAAAAACTGTATAACTGGACCCTGTTAATAAATCGGGAGAAATAGCTTACCTACCATTTCCGGGCCTAATTCACGTACCTGTACGTCGTGTAAGCTACTGGAACCTATTATTTTAAAGCCCTTCATTTTATTGCTCCAGCAAATAATTATCTTTACTCCGAACCAAGTCGTATTTCGCCGTGGCTTATCCACCAACAGTCATTTGGCCAAAGTAGTCCATGACCTTGCCCTGACCTTTATTTACGGCGGCCAAACTGACATCATCCTACTAGACCTAACGAAAGCATTTGATCGTGTATGTCATAGAAAAGTGTTAGCAAAATTCAAAATGCTCCTATAAGTGGAGAAATTTCGGAATGAATTAAAAATACCTCACTAATTGGCCACAATTTGTTTAATTGAGAACTTGGCATCCAAGCACTACCTGTATCATCTGGGGTTCCGTTCTCGTACCAGTATTATTTCTTATTTACATTATTTACATCACCTCAGACATCGACTGTAATATCAAGTTATTTGCCAATGATTGTATTCTTTGCAGAAAAAAATGCTCACCAATCCATGCTGTGAAGATTGTTGGAAGGTGAAGCTGTAACTGACACCCACAACGATTGCCCATATGACGTCACTTAATTCACACACGTGGCTGTACAGAAAGCCACACCAAAGACAAGTGAAATGCACATAACCACACCCTTTATTACTTCAAAGAGATACCCTTTGCTAAGGTTAAATCAATGCATGATTCATGAGCGGTGGCCGGTTGAGTTGTATTGGTGAAGCACATGAGTGGAAACACCATTTTTAAAAAATTAACGGTACCCAAACCCGGTGTTAGACGCTGGTTGTCAAACCGGAATTTTTTCGTGTTCGGTTCTAGTTTAGGTTCAGGACTTTGGGATTCCGCTCGGGTTCGGTTCCGGGGCACCATTCCATTCCGGTTTGAACTGGTTCGAACCGGAACGAAATGGTGCCCCGGAACCGAACCGGTTCAAATGGGTTCAAATGGGTTCAGAGGAAAAAAAGCAAAACTGTTTCTTTTGTTTTACTTCTTGAGTGATGCGTTTTCGTTTCTTCGTTTCTCTGTCAGTTCAGTATGAAAACAACTTCATCGTGTACGTTTTTTGTAAAAGTTGACTTGGCCAACTTGCCTGTAAAATACACCTTTTTCCACGCGAGGACAACGATTACGACACTAACGTATGCCAGATACAAGGTTCGAAGGCACACTTAAGGCTGCTTACGTCTGTGAGTGTGAAAGCATTACTCTTAATCGCCGGAAGTTTATATTTATAGATTTATTTGAGTTCATTACAAAAGCTAGGTTTATTTTTATTTTTGCCTCATAAGCACGCAGTGTCATATACTAGAGTTGCTTTCTTAAGGAAAACAGCTAGAATTACGCTACGTAGCCGCTGAGGTACCGCCTTGGGCTCAACTCCCATCGCCAAATAGGGATGGGTCGCTGCTCATCTCCGAATATTCAATCCTTGGGCAGCCTCTTTTGCGGGAAGGCAACTTTCCTGGACAGCAGAGGGCCTACCCTTCGGCCAACTTTTTTGGTAGCATCAAATGTCGCACCTGCACGCCACGCACTATTTGCACATGCAACTACACACACCCGCACACGTACGCACACATGCACATACACACACGCAAGAATACACACGTACGCATTCACGCGTAAGCACACACACACGCTCTCAGACACACCAGCGTTGCGGAACGGGCAGCCCAATTGCATTCCCAGGAATGAAAACTTCCCGCAATTTCATTCCTTTCAATTCCGCGCATGGCCACAAAGTTTCCCATTCCCACTCCTGCAATGGCAGGTACGTTGAATTCAATTCCTGTAAGTTCTCAAAGTGGATATTACTTCTTGGTAACTATGTGGGGTTGCGAACGCAATATAGTGCTGACCTTATCTGATGCGTTGAGAACTGAAAAATATACATGCACGTCACCAAAGTCGAGGGATGGCAGCAGCTTGCTGGCATGTCGTGCAGGGAAAGATATATAAAAAGCTGTGATGGCAATGATGCTTTCTCTTTTGGTGTGAGATTGCGATATCATGTCACCGAGTGATGTCGCTAAATTTAGTGTCGCTAAATTTTGCGCTGGCTGAGCGTAGCGTTGCTAAGTGTATTGTCACGAAGCCAAAGACGACGCAGTTGTCTTGAAGGCAAAAAAATTAGAGCCATTCCAATCTGTGTACACAGATGACCTGCAAAGCTGTACGCAGTCCACGGAGTGCACAAAACAAAACACATTTATCGTAATTTGTAATGGAGCATATTTCCTAGCAAATTAGCTGAATAAACCTCTGACGGATCCAAGCTTTGTTCTGCAGATAAATATTGAAGTGACTGTGTCCCTCCCGCGTCGTAAGCATCTGACAGTTTGTGTAAGCCAGGGTTCATACTGTCGCCGCAACTGTCGTAATAACTTTAAAAATGACATCATTTCACGTCGTAGCCAACCTAACTGCGTCATATGGCATTTTTTACGTCCATAGATCCTGATACGGGTTTTGCGGCGGTAATCTGAACATACCCTAACACACAAACCCAATCCGCTCTACCACTAAGGATCCGCACAGGTCTCATTGGGCCGTTTAACGTCCGAGTAAAAATATGGCACCAGCAAAATGCACATGTCTCTCATCAGTACGGGCATGAAACCCTTTGCTGCGCGTGCACGCCTCGCCTAGTTCCTCCGACTATTCTCCACTAAAAGCCTGCGCGCGCATAAACCGGCAACCGGTCATGCGCGGGGTCTAAGAAGTGACAGACGCCATCGGAAAATAACCCCTGAAAGCCCTCTGAAGAAGTGATATTACATGATGCCGGCGTTCCAAGCACTCAACTTGATGTTCTTCCGGGAGGGATTCGCCGCTACTCCACGAGCTGATCTTTAGGTGGTAACGGTGGTGCCAGCAGCTTTCCGTTGTTTTATTCCCCATTCGCACTTGTGTTAGTGCCAACGCTTCAATTCTTGCTGCCCTTCTTCCTCCAAAGGAACGGCATGCATCCGTCCCATAATTATTTAAGACCTGGAAGCCCTTGAGTTCTATACTCTCGTACAAACATGGAGCTGTCTGTTTTTCTTCCCCCTCGTATGCATCTTACGGTGTGTGTAAGATGTCTGCGTAACACATCAACCCACACCATAACCGCTCTAGTGAGGAGGACAGCCGACTAACCGCATTGAGCCATGTGATTTCGAAACCTAAATCTCCCACCAGCACACCCGAGATTTCTTCAGTAACGGCATGAAGTCTAGCTGTGCGCGTACGCCCCCATTTTCTCCCCGCAAATCTAGCACGCTTAAACTGACAAATGCTGATGGTGCATACATAGGCGTGAAAGACTCTAGCGAAAATGTCCCTGGAAAAGCTATCCAAGCTGAAAAACTAATATAGGCTCAAGCCGTCGTTCCCACTGGTGAAGTTTCTCTTCTATCGGGAGAGAATCGCAGCTACTTGGAGAAGTTAATTTGTGTTTAAACGGCGACAGCGGGTTTCAGTCATTTTAGAGAGCAGCCCTTTAGCAGGCGTTACCTAGGCTTCGCGGGCGCGGCATCTGTTTATGTCGGGTAATCGAGTGAACGAACGCAGCAGTGACGCAACAAAGAAAACCGAGAGGAGCGTCCAGCAATGGGTGAAGTTGAATATGACAAGTGCGGCTACGGCGTTGTCTCTCTGACTGCCTTTCCCTAGGACACATTTAATGAGTAGCCACCAAGGTGTGCCCTCCCCTGACACATGCCCTAGATGCTGTTCCTGTCTCCGCTAATCCAAACCACGTGACGCCTGCCCGGGTATTTCAAACACGATATGAAATAACATGCTCGCTGCTCCCTTTTACGGGGCTAATCGGAACCACGTGACATTTGTGCGGGAGGTTCAAACACGATTTGCAACATGCTGGCCGGCGGCGGCCGCGCACTGCGAGGACGCAGCAGAGTAGCGCACGCCGCCATGCGTTCGCTGATCACCCGAACACTTCCTGAGACACAGCAGAAATGCACCGTGACCGAGAAGACTGCAGCTTGCGCTGGTCACAAATTTTTTGGTGAGTGTAGTAATAGTCAGTGCATTTTTTACACAAATCTTTACTTCTGTTTGTTTTTCTAAATCATCTGATAACCGCATACCACTGCGCAACTTGCCAAAGGGGCATCGGAGGTGGCGACGGGGATAATTGTTGTGAAAAACGTCTCAGGGCTGCTGAAGAGGGGCCCCAGAGAGGCGCCCAGTAAGGCGAAAACACCGGAATGAAAACTGGGGGGTGTTAGTCCTATATTGCTTTGCAGTAAAACAAGTTTACTGGAGTGGACTTGTGCTCCTTAACAACTCAAAGAATACACAGGTGGCGAAGCAGCAGTCAATAAAGGGACGTGCGGAGGCGAGTGTTCCCGAATTGTATCCCGCGGTGTCTGCTCTGCTTTGCTCTTTCTGAGCGGGTGTTTCTCGAACCGCCGAATTACATCGAGAGCACTGTACATCAAAGAAGGTTATTCTAGGCTAGTGACGCTAGGGTGGAACACTCCCCGTATCAAATCAGATAACCTGTGCGGCATAAGAAAGAGAAAACGGAACACGCGCTTCATTGGGACACAGATAACGTAGCGCGGTGCAGCCGGTTGGTAAAACGAAATATAAACAAACGCAGTGCATGGTTTGCGGCATTACTCCCCCACCCCGTCCCCGCTAAGTGTGCATCGACCCGATGTTAAAATAAAACGACAGTCCGAACAAACAAAAAAATTTCACCATCTTCCCGTAGGGGAACCCTGAGTAGTATGCGAAGCAGCCATGGGATCGACTCAAGTTATCATTAATTTTCAGTTCAATCGCGGCGTTGTGGGAGGAGAGTGAGGGGAGCGGAGCGCGAGCGCGCGTCATTTAGACCGCCGAGCTGCACTGGTTTTCCTAGTGGGGTATGCAGCGGCTACCGACGCGTCTCTAACCGTAAACTGCTTCGCAATATCGCGCGGGGAGCCGCAGGTGTTGCCATTCGTTTCGCTATCCCGGAGAGGAGAGGATCTTCGGAAAGGAGAGGAGGAATGCGTCGCATACTACTCAGGGTTCCCCTATGAGAAGATGACGATGGTGGTTGAACGCGAAGCCATATTGTGATGGATTCGTTGGTTGGCCAATCCCTAGGGGCATCCTGCCACAATCATCATCAGCGGTGCCTGGCCACGCATGCACAGGGGGGGTGTGGTACTCAGTGCTCCCCTACGGGAACATGACGACGGTGGTTGAACGCGAAGCTGTCTTGTGATGGATACCTTGGTTGGCCAATCCCTATGGGCATCCTGCGACAATCATCATCAGCGGTGCCTGGCCAGTCATGCGCAGTGGGGGTGTGCCCACACTACGGCGGAGCAAGCAGGCACGACCATAAGCTGCTTCGCATATAAAACGTCTATCATCTTGCGTAGTAAGATTTTAGGCTAACCACGTGGACGACTTAGGGCCGCGTGCGTTATCCTGATGTTCCGGTATCACCATAGGGGATCACCGCCTCATAGTTAAAAGACGCCGGGTCCTAGTTATTTTTGTCTAAACAATCTTGAATCTCTTCCTGCATCACTCCTGCTCGTTGCTAATGCCGCTGCAATCCTCCTGGCACCGATACGTAACAGCGGCAAGCTCAAGGATGACACCTCGGGCTTGTCCGCAAGCTCGAATCCCTACCTTCGGCCGCTATGCGTAGTCTAGCAGCATCTGAGTTTCTTGCGACCAAGACACTTCCCTGGCAAATCGGACGTGTTGTGGCAGCGACCATCGACTGCAAAATTGAAGCTACCAGGAGCACCTGCTCGTGCTGACGCTGCTGCTGGCACCGCTGCTGACTTTCCTCCACTAATGGATGTAACCGCCGACCCATCATTGATTGATTGATTGATTGTGGGGTTTAACGCGCCGACGCAACGCAGGCGATGAGGCGCGCCGTAGTGGAGGGCTCCGGATTAATTTTGACCACCTGGGGATCTTTATCGTGCGCCGAAATCTCGTACACACGGGCGTTTTTGCTTTTCGCCTCCATCAGAAAAGCGGCCGCCGCGGCCGGGAATCGAACCCGCGACCTCGTGCTCAGCAGCGCAACGCCTTAGCCACTGAGCCACCGCGGCGGGTCCGACCCATCATCGAAGCAATCTCCAGACGAGCCACATATGTTCCACATGGAGGGTCTGCGCCACCTGCTGCGAAACTGGCTATCTGCGAAGCAATCTGCTCCGACTCCAGCTCTCGCAAAAGCCCCTGAAACGCCCAATACACTGCAGAGCTCTTTGCCGCAAGCCAGGTACATAGTTGCCATCAAGCCTCGGCAGCGTTTTAACATCCTTAATCTCCCCACGAAGACTTTGCGCTAAAGGTTTGCTCAAGGCGAGTTGAATTTACCGCGTTCCACTGCTACAGGCCGAGTTCCTCGATGCCAGCGCTGCAGTACGGCCGAGAAGCACGGGAATCGCGGCGGCCTACTACAATGTTTATAGAACCGCGTGGCCGTGTCCCACGTGCCTTCCAAGTAGAACCTGAAACATAGCCAGTGGAACCTTTCATTACTATTGCTGCGGGATTTTTCAGATGCCGCCAGGTGGTGGTGCGGGCAACAGCAGTCGGCGGTTTTCTGCCGTTGATGTAGAATATCATTTGCTATTGAAAAACCGAGCATCTATCCAATTTTTTAATAACGGAACACTGTAAATATTCCTTGTGTACTAATTTCCGTACCTATATTTCCGTAATGTCTTATGCTTCGTTCAACAAAGTTGACAAGTATGAACATGTAATCCGTACTTCAACGTTTACATGATTGTGGAAGATGCCCCTAGGGATTGGCCAAAAAAAATTCATCACGAGATAGCTTTGTGTTCAACCACCATCGTCATCTTCACGTAGGGGAACCCTGAGTAGTATGCAAGTCATTCCTCCTCTCCTCTCCGAAGCTTCTCTCCTCTCCGAGATCGCGCAACGAATGGCAACACCTGCGGCTCCGCGTGCAATAATGCGAAGCAGCTTAGGGTTAGAGACGCGACGGTAGCAACTGCATACTCCGCTGGGGGCGCCACTGCAGCTCCGCGGTATAAATGACGCGTGCGCACGCTCCGCTCCCCTTATTCTCCTCCCGCAAGGACGAGATCGAAGTGTAAACTAATGGGAACTTAAGTCGACCCCATGGCTGCTTCTCATATTACTCGGGGTACCCCTAGGGGAAGATGGTGAAATTTTTAAAGAAATTTATATGCGATATTGTCCGGGCCATTTGATATTTTTTGAGTCCAAGTTTACACTCTTAGTCGCGTCCCGGATAGCGTCTTATTTATATGCGGTGGGCAGCCCAAATACCGCGATATAAGAAGCCCTGACAGACTTCTCTTTCGTGACAAAACCTCAGGTGGTTACAGCACGCTTATATGCTGCGCCAACGACCCGTGCAACGGCTATAAACTAGCGGACAGCCTGAGGCCAGGAAATAAATAAAAAGAGGGGGGCAATCGTGAAGCTCCGAGTGATTTGTGTGGCTTGCGGCGCATGCGCGTATTCCCCCTCACACAATGGCCCGCGACCTTCCTTTGCGGTGGCCGACTACGCGCGCCCGCCGACGTGGCGAAAGCCGAAAAACAGTTAAAAAAAACCTTGCGCGCACATGCGCAGTAGGAGCGGAAAGAAGTTCGCGCGTGGCGAGTTGTGGTCCGGTGATCTGTCTTAAGCACGCGTGCGCAGTATGGAGTAATTTCAGCGCAGAGCAAGTTGGGGTCCCGCTCTTTGACTCTTGCTCTGTATAGTTCATACTCATTTCCGAGCTTTCACACTTCCTTGACCACGTTCGCTTGCGCTGACATCGAATGTCTGCTTCGAGGTCGGTGTAGCAGTGGAAGGAACTGCGAATACGATGGGTTTATTAGGGCGACCGGGAACGCAAGCCAAGCAGCGGCGTCATGTCAAGCCGGCTGGTGTGTGTATTACGGGCATAGCCCGGTTGAACACGAGCGGGTAAGTAAGTCCCTGGATTTTTTTTCGAGGGGTGCGGGAGCGCAGACTGCAAGACTTTGTGTTTGCAGACAATATAGCAAGGCCCGCGAAATTGTGCCTTTTGCGTCGTCGTAAGAAGCCCGCACCAAAACCGTTCCCGATGCCCGGGATCGTACGGTACATTTGACGTGCTTTATAGAGAGGATTTGGTTTCCTGTGCAGCGGCCGTTTTGGGATCCAGGAGAAAAACGAAAATGCTTGCACATGTGAGGAACTTCCGTTGCCGTAATGAGTGTGCCGTGGTGCCATAAAAAATTTGCATTTTTACACGCGTCCCAGTGTCAAGGTCAAGCCACATAAAACCCTGTTTTAATTTTGTATTTTTCAATATTTTATGGCCCCTGCTAGTCATTTTCGGTAGGCGTAGCAAAAAGTTAGGTAACGTTCTTTCGTAACTAGGTTTTCGTGTCGTCGTTTCGGCTAGTGAAATTTCTGGCACGTTGAGTAGTCTGGATTCTGGGCGATTTGGAAACTTCCTTACGATGCGTTAAAGTGGTAAAGTTTTCAGATGAAGCAACATTCATGAGTAACACCAGCCCCCATATTGTTGTGTTCGGCACGGCTGCCGTCTGTCTGGAGTGTCAACTCGCGATTTCAATGATAGCATTGGCAGCGCAAACGCGGCGCGGCGCCGGCGTGTAGGTTCCTCAAAGCGGTGGCTTCTAATGTTGTTACACAGCCTTCTATAAAGGCGTTACACAGGAGGCTATGGTTGTTACAGATGCGCTGGCTGTTGCTCGGTGCGCGCAGTTTACCTATGCTTTAGCAAAAGATATTGCTAGCAGTTTTATTCGATCTTTCATAAAATGGTTTGCGCCATACAATTGGTAAAAATTGTTTCATAAAAAGAAACTAGGGCACATTACCCTCCGCTTGTAACAGCGAACAGAGTTTTCTTACGACGTCCAATTGACGTGCCGGCGTCAAATAGAATTATGGCAAAGTTTTCTCGCACGCCTTTGCACTGAAAAAGCGCTCTGTCTTCCTATGTATATGAAGAAAACGTCCTTTTCGAGAGCGTTTATATCTAAAGCAGTAAGAGATAAATAATTGCCTAAACTACAGCGATGCCCTTGCCTGATTTATGATATTTTCACATATCTGCTAAGGCGTTGGTAATACTTCTGCTGCGCCCCTTCAGGCTATACTGTTTTACCACCGATAAATAACGCCACAATTTTGTACCTGGTCACTTTTTCAACTGCCGTTTCTTTTCTTCACGCAGTGCCAACACAACAGAATGCTACCCGTAACTCAAGATTTTTGAAATGTTTACAACGCTGTTTCCATTCCAGTGCGACGAAATTCCAGAAGCAGCAGCTCCCTTGCAAAAGATTGCTGGGGGGATTCTACAAAGGCCTTCTACATCATCGGAAGTGGTGTACCTGGACCATAATTGAAGCCCGAAGAAAGTACTTTTTCTTTGTTTGGTAATATATTACATTAGGACATGAGATACCCGTCTGCTTTAGGCCAAACGTTGGGCGATATACAGTCAGCAGCCTGCAAAAAAGATGAGTTGCCTCCCTGTTCAGCACGCTGCTAAAAGTTCCATAAATGAAAGCAATAATTTTATCTTGACAGGTCCTTATTTGCTCTTCCACAAAAGAATATTTTCATTTGTGTGTTCCGTAAGGGCAATGTGCTAATAGTTGTGTTTGTTATTTCAGTATAAGTATTTCGTGTTCATATTTGTAGTTTTGATATCAAATAAAAAGAAAACATCGTTCCTTCGACATGGTGTCATTCGTGTAATTTTCATCTCACGCGTGCATGCTCATGAATTCGAGAATGACAAAATACTTAAAATTTACACACCAAATTAAGCTCTCTGTTCATGTACCAAGCTTGTATGAGTAGACTATCACTTCAAGATCCGGATAGGTGTAAGGTATACAGACACTTGCTTTACAGCTTTGCTTGCAACAAGGCATTAGAGGCCTGATAGATCAGGTGGCAAAACACTGAGATAATAGGGGTAAAACCTCATTGCATGACAACTGAGGTCATGAAGATGTTCCAGAAGTGCACAAGTCACAACTGTGTTAGTGTAATTGCAGCCATTGTAACCCATTTATTGGTGGCATTGTTTTATACGGTCCAAACTTCAGATGCACAAGTGTGCGTTCATGACCTTAGTGAGATGGTTTTGGTGAACGGCCTTGAAAATGTTGAAAATGCTGAACTGCGACCTTGCACTTCCGCGTACAATATTATAACTCGTTATTAACGGAAGCGCGAATGAAATGAGGCCACTTAAAAAATGGAGAAATGAAGAGAATTGTCTACTAATGCCCAGCATTCGTATGCCGCTTCTCATGAGTGTGAGTGTTTTAGAGCCAAATTTTTATCCGTCCAATTATCTCTATTTACCCTATTATAACGATCACAGGTGTTACTTGCGCCAAATTTGCATTTTTTATAAATTTAGGGCGTTACACGGCTCACCATTTTCACTATTTTTTATAGTTTTCTTGGTTTTGGTTTTTCAAAATTATGTTCGGCCAATTATCTCGATCTACGCTATGATAACGATTACAAGTAGAATTTCCGCAAAATCTGCATCATTGTGGAAATGCAGGGCGTTATACTGTTTGCCAGTTTCTGTCATTTTTTTGTATGTTTTTCTTAATTTTTGGTTTCTCAAAGTTTTCTTCGACCAATGATCTTTATTTACGATATTATAACGAATAAATGTGGAACTTCTGTGAAAACTGCATTTTTCTGGAAATGCAGGGCGTTACAACTTACACCGCCGAGCGCCTATCCGGTCTGCGCGAGAACACGCTAAGATATTCTTTGTGCGCTCGCAATCACCAACTTCTGCAGGCGACGCAGAAATTCTGCAGGCGTCGCGACACAATGTTATATAGAGTGAGTAATTTATTACTGGTCCATTGCATTACCAGAGACGTAATTTGCTACGCCCCCTATTACAAAAATAAAGGTGAAGGCATGTAACCGCACCATCAGAAGAGCTACGACGAGCAGAAAAAATTTATTACACCATTTCATGCTTGGTATACTTGCCACTCGTGACCAGGCACCTCTTATGTTCAGCACGACAGTGTGCCTTACGCGCTAGTTATTTGCATGCATTGTCATAGAGGGCACTTTCCGCCAATGTCCAAGTATACTTTTGGTAACAAGGAAGAAGAACTGTTATCAATTCCGTTTGCATCGATGGAATGAATCACCGCACGGCGCATCATACTGTTGAAACGGGCACACAACATGACAAAAGGTTTCCGCTCGTACCGATGTACTGAAAGCCCCTTACAGTCTTCAGAGCTGTAAGTACCTGCCACAAATTCTGCTGCGACTTCCGCCACTACTCTTTCTCTTCAATCGTGCACAAACGAGCGCGCAGAAAGGAAAGCCCAAAGTGAAACCACGCAGAATAATTGTACACTCGTTTACTTTTCTCGTGGAAGTGTCTTTTTTAAAACTAATCGGGCAGAACAGAGAGTAAAAAAACGTTTCCGGGTGACATTTGGGCATTCAAACTTCTGATAACACACCAGATGCCCCACCTATAGGCCTCCAAAAAATGGTTGTATTTTCAGTAGTGGACTCGAACAGAGCGATCGATGCGTGTATTAAAAGGAATGTCGGAAGGCCAGGTAGCCTGATTTTATTTCTATGGAAGGTATTTTGAAGCCATCAACGTTGTTTCTTTTGCATCTTTCATTAAAAAAACCAGGAGGAGGTAGCCTTTTTTGTGACAGGAAGACTCTACGTCAAGTAGGGGAAGGGGAAGTAGAAGGGGGGGATTGTAACTTGGGACATCCTAAATGCGTACAGATCGACCCAAAACAGGTGGGCTCCTTAAGAATGCTAAAGAGGCCGCGTGGGGTGAGGAGCGGCTGCCACGACAGTGAATCTTGTACCTTATGTAGAAAACTGTATATAATAAACTGTTTTCATAAAAAAAACCTACGGTGATATCTGGGGTGTAACGTTGCATAAACATCTTACGTCGCTAAAAGTTTTTAAGGGTAGAACAAATAACTTAAATAAACTTGGCGAGTCGATCACTTGTTGATAACCGACCTTCGATACAACGGGAAAGCATAAATTATGATAATGGTATTTACGCTGCTGTATTGATGATGATAATCATTATCGGCATCACGAGATGTGGCAAAGTGTATTTCGTGCTTTCGACGCCAGCGTCGTCACGTACGTGTGTCCGCGCCCCTGCGCGGCGTGCTCGCGCGGCAGGCTGCGGCTAGCTCGCTGCGCAGTGCCAGCAGGAAACCGTAATTTAGTATAATTTTGGCGCGCATCAAAGCAGTGTGGTACGTTAGGCTGCCTGGGACGCATTTGTGTTTGAAAGGGTCGCTTTCGGGGCCACCATGACGTGACAACAAAACTGACATCGCTGACCTTTGTCAATGCTGCACGGCGCCCGTGGGGCCGTAATGCTTGTCAACGCAATGCAGTTTTTTCGTCATAGCCGATCAGAGTAAGGCTATATAGTTACATACCTTAAGGCGGAGCTTGAGCACCATCAAACATTTTTTTTCCTTTTACGTCAAAATGTTCAGGCATAAAATATTCGCTTAAGTTAAAAGCTACTTCATTGACGACGGACTGCAGCAAGGTGCTCTTGTACGGTGAAGTTTTTGTACGCCAGTTAAGGATGGCTGCGCATTAAAAATGTACGTGCCGACGGCTGTGGGCCAACCGCACGTTTTGTCGAATGACTATGTTTCGTAGCGGCCACAGGTGTTATTTTCAGAAAATGGAAGACATTTGTAGGCGTGATGCTGTACATCGGCCCAAAATATTTATTGCCCGAGCAAACTCATCCCATGCATCCCAAGCCGGCGTAGAAACAGCCACGTTCAAATGGCGGTGAACTCTCGACACTGAGCACGCGGTTACATCGGCGAAGGCGTCCCGTACCGAGCTCCGATGCCTCCGTCATGTAGTGGTGGCGTTTTGGACGAGCGGCAAGCAGGGTAGCTGCCCTGGTTTGAAGACAAAGAGCCGAGGGCAAAACGTAACTGATTCAATGCATAGCGAGAGATGAACAGCAACGGTATAGGAACAGGGGTAGTGCACGAAAGCTGACGATTTCAAAACCCACGTCTGAGTTGCCCCGTGCCGGAAGCCCCGCTCTTTATACCCCATCTTCGAAAGCCTCGTATTCGCAATCCCCAGACAATTTTGCCTCTTTCCGATTGCCCCGTACCTAAGGGCTCACCCTTTCGGTGCCGTACTTTATAATCTAAGCCCAGGGAATTATTCATCTTACTTCTGTGCGGCAAATTAAATATCTAGAGTGGAGGTGGAACGTTACTTTGACCGACGGTGCTACAGCGTCTAGTGGTGAATGTGTTTCTCCCCCAATGAGTTCATGCCTTGCAACTATCAATCAAATAATGATGCCGGTCATATATGCGGCATGACATACTGAGGACCATCTATAAAGAGCGTACCCTGTCCTTTTTGGACTGAATGACTAGAATCTCAAAGTAGTTATTCTGATTTTGAATATCGGGCTCCTTCGACGAGCCTGTGGTGTGTCGCCATGGCCCCCCTAGAGGCCTCAGAGAAAACTTGTTTTGTGTGCCACTGGGCATTGCCACAGACGTGGGCATGCGAAGCTTACGTCGGGGTACACTTCCGCCACAATGGGGTTCAAGCCAACCCATCTCAGACCAGACATCGGAATAAGCGTTGCTAAGGTTGGAGGGCAATTACTCCTGTGTTTTTTTTTTTTGATGGAGAGAGGGGGGCGCGACGTGACGTTTGAATACCCGGTTTAAAAGCAACTTCGAAGCGAGCTATTTTCCCTTCTGAGTTTTTTGTCCGTTTCTTTTGCTACCTCTACCGTTCTCTTGATATTGTCGTCGAACATTATTGTACTATTTCTAATACATTTAGGCACAAAAATTGACGTTTTCACGTATTTCCACCGGGGAATGATTCGAAGAAACAGGCACGGGGTCTTTTGGCAAGGGGGGATTATGGCGCGGGGCTATTGTTCGCGGGGCATGGGGCTGACATTGTGGGGCTTTTGTGACAATGCTTCTGCGCGGAGTACGATTTTGATAAACCCTGCAGGAACAGCATGGCAGTCAACGGGCAGACAAACGCTCAGTGCAGCCTCTAATACCAACTGGTTCGAGTAATCGAAAGGGGGAAGTTTATACCCAAAATTGCTGAAGGTTCCCCCGCCTTCCAGCGATTTGCACACGGCCGAAAAAAAAAAAAACGCAGGCACTCAAGAACACGCTTCCGCAGTGTTGTGATAGCCTGTGCACGTTGACTTGAGAAAGGGGAGAAGGGAAGTTTCTCGGTAGTAGGAGTCTGTTCGTAGTCAAGTCTGAGCACGACGCCGCTACAACCCATTTATTTCCGTTTTCGGAACTGCCGCGTGCGTGAATCGTCGCCTACAATTAAGTGCCTGCGCAGCAGACACGAGGACAACGGCATTACCACCACACACAGAAGTTTCACCGCGTTACACCAAACTTATATTAAGCGCGCACAGGTAAGGAGTGCGCTCAATAGCAACAACACCTATTATAAAGACCTACAGGATAGCTAATGGAAGCATCACGTTATTGTTGAAACTACAAACTCCAAGCTGTACCATCCGCCTCTGCGAAAGGACTGTAAATGCGGGAACGACGGCCGAGAAACATTTAGTGTGGTTTTGGTAGACAGAAGAGTTCGGATACTCTTAATGAGTTCAGATGTCGTCAGAAAATGCCGCGTGTTGTCACGTCAGATTTTAGAAGCGTTGGCTGTATCTTTCGAAGACGTGCTTTTAACAACTTAAATCGAGCTTAACTTGCCGCCGCGTCTAAATAGGCTTCCCATATTTCATAGACGCAACGCATCTTCAAGCTCAAGCTACACTTCAACCGTACTTCGTCTGATCTTCGTCGGCTGAAATTCAAGACTACTTCGTAGCTACCTTGAAGGCAACTTCGTTCTTCCATTATGGCAACTGGGCAGCGGCAGCGGCAGCGGCAGCAGCGAGATGTTGCGTGACGGATCGCTTGCTTCTAGACAGTCGGTCGCGACCCTGATCTTGTGTTTGGTGACGCGTATACGACGACGAAAAGCCGAAAATGCCGTGGTCATGGATGAGCGACCGCCGAAGCCCGTATACGATGACAGCTTGAAACTGTCATTGCGTACACTGCAACAGGTGATACAGAACCTCCGTTTTCCCATTTTTACGGCTCCAGCTTCTTTCAAGCAGTGACGGGAGACCTGGTGACGGTCTCTCAACCTACTGTGTGCAGCACCATAAGAAGGGCGACGGAGCTGATCGGAAAACGCCACCGGTTTGAGCGGCTGGTGCACTTCCCGGACGCGCCAAGGTAGCACTGCAAGGGGTTATGTTGTCATTCACGACACTGATTACAAGCCGACATGATTGTGCACACCAATCTCCCTTGAACTTGTCACTCATTATACCTTGTCGCATCCATTGCCAAGGTGGCCTCACGTGATTAATTTGAACCTTTTCCTGGTCTTTTTTTCCCTCTATGTTGCAACATCGTGTGATTGTTATCAGTGCATTTGGTCCACACATCAAATACAGCGAAGAAAAGTAGTGCATGTTAGTGTATTGCACTAGTTTCTCCCGTAGAGGGACCATAAATACAACGTACATTTTCGTTTTCTTTTAAAGGACCAGCCCTCACCTACACCCAGGTAAATTCTGGGGTTGTCGCACACGCAGAAAGAGTTATTGCAGCTCCAATGTTTCACTTCACAGTGCAATCAGTAAGGTCATTTCTGAGGTAACCAAACGGCGTTGTCAGTGTGTTAACTGCATGCTATCATTCAAGCAGCACAATCGAATGAAGCCTAGGGCACAATACAATGGACCTCTCCGGGGTACTTCACCCGGTGCCCGTGACGTCACGGCGAGCGCACACACTGGGTGTGGCCAGGAGGGTGGTTGGCAAAACACTCGGAACGCTGCGTGGGACGTATTGAGTTTGAGTTTATACATTTTGTTCTCGTAATAAAAATACAGTGTGTAGAAAATACATATACAGAAAGGGGTCCCACATTTATAAACTGTAATGGGACCCTTTTTTATTTATTGTACACAACTAAGCAATTAGTAGCAGTCATGAACGCAAAATATATGCATAAACGGACGGCTGCAGTATTAATAATTACCTATTACATGAAAAGAAACTCTATACATATGACAAACATGTTGGATAATTAAATACCAGAAAATGAAGTACAAGTACACAAAGCATTGGAAAGGAATACATTACTAAGCACCTACATCGGCGTAAATCGTGAGAGAAAAGAAATGTCCTCAGAGCACGCCTGAACGATGACAAGAATGATACAGATTTAACATGAAATACAAGTTATTCCAACCTTTATAGCAGCAAAGCCGATTGTATTTTTCCCATAGTTAGTGCGTACTGAAGGCAGAAGAATTTATTTAACTCTGCAAACCTAGTTTTATTGGGGTTAGAGAGGGTATGGTGGTAAAATATGTGAAGAATACCGGGATGATGAACCAGGAGGTAGGCAATGAGGCATAGATTGTGGCTTATAAGCTGTGTGATTGAGTACAAAATATTTTGGCGCAACAGAAGTGCGACAAGTGCGCTGTAAGTGCTGTGTGTAAGTATTCGAATAGCTTGTTTTTGAACGTGCTGTAATGGGGCGATATGGGAGTTGTATGTTAGAACACAAGATGCTATGCAGTAATTAATATGGCTATGTATAAAAGCGTAGTATAGCGCGAGGAGTGTTGAAATAGAAAAATATTGCCATGATTTAATTTGCACTCTAATTCTAGATGCCGTTTTTTCCCTGAGGGAATTAAAATGAACACTGATTTTCAAGAATGGGTCAAGTTGAATAACGAGAAACGAACACTGTTATGTTGAGAATATTACATGGGAATTTATGCGAAAAGTTGGAATATTGCTTCTATCTTTGTGACGCGAGCAAAACACCATAAATTTAGTTTCGCTTGGATTTATCAGTAGTTGGTTTTTGCGGCACCACGTGTTAATATTAGTGAGGTCACGATTAAGATTGTGTGTTAGATCGTCTATGCACGTATGCGACGAATATATGGTGGTGTCACCCGCATATAGAATTCAGTCAGATGACCATTCATATAAAGCAAAAATAGAAGTGGTACAAGAATGGAACCCTAGGGAACACCTACGTAATTGTTTTAGTGGTAGATGATACGCCAGATATAATGACTGTTTGTTGTCGATTTGATAAATGATTGCGTATTAACTCTAGGGGAGGGCCATTATTACTATGAGATACGAGTTTTTGAAAAAGAATGTTATGATTAATTGAGTCAAAAGCTTTCGCAAAGTCAATAAAAACAGCAGCAACAAATTTACCCCTATCAATTTCATTTTTGATCTTGTCAGTTAGTGCAACCAATGCAAGGTTAGTGGAATAACCGATCCGGAAGCCAAACTGCCTTGGGTTTAAGTAGGTTGAACTTGCAGATATAGTTTGAAAGACGTTGTTCAGCAACTTTTCAAGCACTTTGCTAAAAAATGGGAGAATAGAAATGGGCCCTTAATTTCCTACGGATGTTTTATCACCCTGTTTGAAGACTGGGGCCACTCTGGTTTTCTTCATTTCACATGAAAAAAAATTCCCTCGCACTTCCCCGAGGGGGAGAGTGTGTAAGTGCGAATGCACGGTTGTTGATTGCGCGATTACGGTGGATATCGTGATCTTAATGAGTAGTCGAGAGATCACACACACGCACACAACTACAAAGAAAGATATTTCACTCGTTATTGCTGGTACCGTTGCCCTGTCCGCCATCATCGTTATCGAGATGCAGGACCAGCGACCGCTCTCGGCGACGGCGCGCGCTCGACTAATACCCTCCCGCGCCACGCGGCCGCTACACGAGCGCCCTCACGCGTCTGAATGCGGAGCGCCCGCTACGCGAGCGAGAGCTCTCCCGCCCGAAGTGGAGAGCAGGCGCCCAACACCCGCAGTCACTGAAGCGGGATTCACACGACGGAGAAACCCTCTCACGGAGGCGGACGGATATGTGACGTCAACACCACGTGACCGGATTTTCCGTCTTGGTGGCGCATCCACAAGTGCGGAGCTGCGCGGAGTGAGTAGCAGACGACAGCGCGGAGGAAGCGAGGGCCAGGCTCGCTTCCTCCGCGCGAGCCTCGCCCTATGTGCCAAAAACTGGTTCTATTCCCTACGGAGGGCCGCCGCCGCCGAGCGAAAACACGCGGTGGCATTTTCTTTCCCGGAGCATCGGCGGGCGATCCGCACCGAGGGGCGGAGCCTAAAACCGGTCACGTGAGCGGCTCCCGCGGGCCAAAAAGAGAGGGGTTCTCCGTCGTGTGAATCCCGCTTTAGCGGAGAGAGGAGGAGGAGAGTAGCGCCCGCCGTTACGGCGAGGGCTACACGAGCGCCCTCACGCGTCGGAATGCGGAGCGCCCGCTACGCGAGAGCTCTCCCACCTGAAGTGGAGAGGAGGTGCCCAACACCCGCTGTCACTGAGCGGAGAGGGAGCAGGAGAGTAGCGCGCGCCCATCTCCCCCCGTTGCTAGGGAAAACGAGGAGCGCGGGAACCCGCAGCTGTTGCTATGCGGACGACGGCGGCGGACGATTCAGGCTCGCTTAAGAAGTGCATTCGCACTTAAAACAGCAGTTAAAAGCTAAGTTTACATTGTGAGCGAAAACAGCAGATACGATATCAGAAATTGCTTTGATGTGTTTGGCATGAATGTTATCAACGCCTGGAATACAAAATTTAAGATTAGTAATGATTGATCGAACTTCCACCGAGGTTGTAGGAAAGAGGTAAAGGAGTGCAAAGAACGCTCCAGGCTATCGTCAGGTCTAGTTAAGTTCGCAACTGGAGGACGAAAAAACGCGTCACTAAAGGCATTAGCAATGTCGCTGGGGCTACCTAATAAAGTTCCGTTTTATATTATTTCTGAAATTGAATTGTGAGCAGAGTTTCCTTTCAAAAACGAGTTAATTATGCGCCATTGTTTGCCAGAATTATTACCTGCTTCATTAATTTTTTTTCATTGTATGTACGCCTGGCGCATTTTAATTGCGTATTGAGTATGTTGCAGATTTTCTTGTAGCGTAACTTGAGTTGGCCGTGAAAAGTTTTCTTTTTTAGTTTTCCGGTATAGGTTATCTTTCTTCCTAAGGCTAACTAGTAGGCCCGGCGTGAGCCACGGAGTTTGTGGGGATGAGTACTTACGTCTGCACATTACATCACGAGTTGAAGAAGAAATGCAGTTTGCAATGATTTCACAAATATCCCTGTCAGACGTCTGCGCATCCGAGAAAGAAGTAATTCCAGTCCAATCACAGTGATTGAATAATGCTATGAATTTTACCTTGTTAAAAACAGACATGCGACTTCCTCGGAGGTGGAAAACGCAATGTTACTGGATAATGATCGGTTATGTTGGAACGTATGACAAAAGCTTTGGGAGGGGAAAGTAGGTTGGACAGTGCATGATCGATTAACGTGCCGTGACTAAGGTTATTACATCGAGTTGGCAAGTAATTAGCCACTCAAATCCAAACTCCTGATAACAGTTCATGTAATCCAGGAGAAATGATTGGCTGCAATAAAGCAGATTTCTGTTAATGTCCCCCATAATTATAACATTTTTTGTTCTTTTGCGACAGTTTGAAGCACAGGAGTAAGAGCGGAGCAGAAGTAGGAGACAGAAGAACTTGATGAACGGTAAATACTTCCAAAAACAATGTTTTTATAGTTAGATCAATAGGCAGAGCCATCAATTTCTATCCATAGTGATTCGCAAACCGTGACAATAACTTGAAGGTCAGAGCGACGTTTGTAGCTGATTACTGATAAAATAAATATTGCGGAGCCCCCATGGCCAGAAGAAGCACAATAAAAATATTGACATGAATAGGAAGAAAAGCTGTAAAGATCTTTGTCCAATTCAGTTAACCACTTTTCCGAGATTCAAAAAATAGAAAAAGGAGGCCGGATTGAAGAAAAGAGCAAAGGAAATTCGTTGTAATGCTTGCGAATACTGCCAAAATCGAAGTGGACGACAGAAGAATGGGGAGCGGAAAATAAGGACGAAAGTTCACTAACGTCTACGTACGACAGCTTGAAGCCGGTGTACAAGTTAAAGAAGAGTGGAAGATTGCAAGGTCACCCTCAGCCTGGATACGAAAGACTCGACTGTCAGACGAATAGCGGGCCTTTATGACGCAGTCCTCAGTCTAAAGGTACTGTCACATTTTTCCCTTTTTAGTGCAAGAGCTTTGGCAAAAAGCTTCTTGTTCTCTTGTGTTAAATGGTCATTGACATAAACAGGGGTAGTCGCAGTTCCATGAAAGCCGATGTCTCTCGTCTGCGGTCGAGCCTTCGGGCCTTGGACATGGACCGTGCTTTTGTTGTGTGACAGCGGAACCGGACGATCAAGTTTTTTGATCTACAGGACGGCGGAACTCGATGAACACCGTCTAGGTCATCATCAGAAACGGAGGAGTTGATTTTGTTTCCAATTGATTTGGCCATCGCAATGCAATCCTCTCCCTGATTACATGGGACACCTTGAACCTCTCCATTGTTTTTGCGAGAGTACTGTTCAAGCATGGCTACTTTCTGTTCTAGCATGGCGTTATGTGCTAACAAGGACCTATTGGTGTCTTTCAGTTCCTTTTTTTCTGCGGTTAGCTGCTCAACTGAGGCGTTCAGGAAGATAAGACTCTCGCCAAATGCATCCATTTCTTTCCGCATGTTCTAAATGATGTGGCCGGGATTATCAGCTAACTTAGACTGCACGCTGTCTGCGATCTTCTAAACCATTTCCGTCAGCTTGCTTTCAAATCTGTTTTCCAAGTTTTCAAATCACTTGGAGAATTCAGCACACGTTGGCGCCATATTTACGGTAAAGCAAACAACAGAATGAAGCAAAGCAGCAGCAGCAGCAGCAGCAGCAGCAAGGTAACAGAAGTATGTACGTAGTACAGAAGGCAAAGGTGCACACGGGTGTGTGAGAGGTGGGTGATCAGCAACGAATCTTCCCGCGCCGCGACCGCTGCTGCTCTGTGCGGAATCGGCGATGTGGTGATCTTCTTATACTGAAGGGCGGACTTGGTTGCAGTGAGGCTGCATTATACGCGCGCAAAAAGTGGAGGTTTTGTTTATATGTTGGCTTGTTTGATGCCGCTGGGGTGCTGTGCTCTCGGCTACGCAAATCGAGCGAGCAAAATCAGAGGCATCAGACTTTTCCGAGTCGCCAAAGAGGTAAATTTTGCGGGTGCTGTGGATCGATGAGCGCTCTGTCCCGAAGAGGCTGGCAGCCAAAGCAGTGACGTGGTCTGCTCTTACTGATAGCAACATTTTCCATTCTTGAACTTGTGCTGTTCTTCAAAGCGCATACATTACGTTTACATTGGCAGTCCACGCTGATTAGTGCTATGAAGCAATGTTGCTTATCAGCTACCTGCTATCATGCAGCATCAACAGAAATGTGGTCCAGTGAAATAGTGTCTGGGGGTGAGGTGGCAGAGGGACATTTTGTTGCTGGAAATATGGTCATGATTTGATGAGGTACAGTACCGTATTAAAAAAACAATGAATGTCTAACGTACTTAGGCGACGGCAAATAAATGTTTCGACGAGGGATCAGCGATAGGCTCCTGCCGCCAGATTGACCACGACAGGTTTGGTCGTAGGGGGGATCTGTTCAAAACGAACGAAATTCATTGCTTGTAATTGCGATAAGTATTTACCTTGATCAACTATATTATGCCTTTGGGATGCGCCAACACGGATATGCTTGCCGTGCTCACATGCAGCATTGTGCCTTTGGCGGGAGATGGGCTGCTCCCGCGTCTCGAAAAAATTTGAAAAATCTATTTGCCCTTAGCGAACAGACTCAGTGAATCTATTTTGTTGCGGCCTCCCGATGCTGGCGTATGCAGCTGGCATACAAGGACACTAAGTATCATGAAATAATGACTCCCGATAATTACTTCAGTGCCACTGTCACAAGCTATACGTACTAACCGTATGTTGCTCCTACCTGTACTCTTACAATGACGATGCACAGTTTCGCGATTTCACTTCGGAAAACTGTAACAAAGCAATCGGTCAACTAAATACAGCGCGCCATCAACGCGATATTTTTATTGGAAGAATTTGTGGCTTTTGTCCTTATATTTTTGTTTCTATGCTGTTTATTTTACTTTTATTCCTTTCATGCTTTACTTTTGCCTTTTCCCTTCGACATAAAATTGTGAGTGCGCCACTGTCACCGGGCGACGCAAACAGACCAAGAACAGGGAGCGTATAAGCTGGCTGAGGCTCCGCGCTCAGCTTAAGCGGACCTCAAAAGCAACGATGACTGAGCTTTCCTTGGTATGTGTGCGTACACAAAGAATCTTAAAGAAATACCCTTGGAATGTGTCGCAACAGCACCAACCTTCAGAATGACTCGTTTTGGTTGTTCTATCGCGCACTGATTATCCGAAAGCGTTACCCTTCAGTTGACCGTGCGGTATACGAGATGTTGCGGAGGTTGTAGATGCGAAATACTACATGAAGGTGCTACAGCCGCAGCTAGGCTAGCTAGACCCCCACCTGCAATGTAGGCGGCTGGTGACGGTCCGAACCAACGCCACGTCGTTCCTTTCGGGCGCCGCGCGGCCAGGCTGGGCTGTCGGCGCAGGCGCGTTCTTCCAACCGCCGTCGCACATTGCGGACGCCAGCAGGCACCATCAGTCGCGCACGTGCGCTTCGTGACGTCACAGTGTTTATATGGAGGGAGAGGCTTATTACACAGTCGTGAATATTCATGATACTTTTGTCGGCCGTGCACTGCACCACTAGTCGAGTCCAGCGACGCCACAGCTGGGCAGAGCGAGTTGCTGGCTAGTCTCCACTCCACCATCCGTGGACCTTATTATCTAAAAGGATTGTTGGAAGTTTGCTGTTAGAATTAGCGTGAGTGTTATTTTGAATCATGATGTCGCCATCTTTCGAATGAATCGAACTTCTTGCCTTCCTGGCCTCTTTATTGCCTCAGGTTCCCACGCAAGTTGTCGAATAATGCAGTCCAACAGTGGTCTTTGAGAAATTGCAAAAGAGAAGTGCGTGGAATCTTCTCGAATGATTTTTCTCATCACATCAGCTAGCTGTAGCTATCCATGCTGCCCTTCCTGTAAAAGGCGCACTCGAGTCGGACATTAGGATACTTTTGGAGCCTTTGTGCAAAGCTGAACTGCTTGGTATCTGTTTTTTTTTCAGTTTATTGCGCTGATGCTCCATATGATAATTACCAGTTTGGTAACCAATGCAACTGAAAAGTTCTAAGTGTCTATTTGGCACAGTGCCTTGCTGCTTGAGTTTACTGCTTCTACTAGATAGTAGCACTTGTTGCTTTTGTGCTTGTGTCTTTTGCTTCAACTAGATAGTGGCACTTATTGCTTCTTTGCCATTGCTTCAGCCTCCAGCAACCATGGTCAATGTAGAAGAAGTACTCGAGGTCCATTTTTTCAGTGTGGCAGGTTGCTGATCGTTAAACTTCAATTCATATGTCTGCAGACGCTGTGCTTCATCTGTGAGGCGTACTATGGCGAATATGTAGGTTTCGGGAAAACTCTAATAGCAGCGGCCAGAGATAAGTCACTTCTACTTCTTTTCATAAGCAAAAGTCGCAGTCCAACACCAGGAAGCGAATGCCTTTTTTTATTTTTGTGGCTTTCTCTTTCTGCAAAGCAAGAACTGCCGCAGACAAGAATGCAAGAAGACTGACAAACACACGTTAAGCGCCTTATTAACAATAATATTGCCCAAGAAAGAGAAGATAAACCCGCCCGGACTCATGAATGTTTGGAAAAATTGCTAAAGCATCCCCCCGACTCTCGGCGAAGAACCCCTAGCCTTTCGCGCAGAAACACGAAGCCGGACGCACAAGAAGCTTGCCTGCCACGACGGGTCGTACTGCAGCAGCCACCAGGGGGTGCAGCCCGAGGTAGCTTCCAATGAACTGCGGTTGATCAACAGGTATGACCCCCCCCCCCCCTTCCTGTAGGTGCCTCATCTGAAACAAGCCGAGAGACGAGCACTTGTGGAGCATCCAAAGAAAATACGGGTACCCCCCACCAGACCATCACTGTAACAACGGCGCCGCACATGTTGCGAGAGTCTGGTGCCGTATTTGAGGTGAGCGAGCCACTCCGTCCTTACTCCCCTCCCCTTCAGGGCAACAACCAAAACAAGTAGAATACACACATCACAACATAACAACCACCAAAACATACAAGCAAGCATTAGGACAAGACACAAACTGCACCCCCTAATGACTAGTGAGCCAGTCCAAGAAACCAACGAATGTGTACCGCCACCCATTCAAATAGAAACTGATGCTGCGAGCGGATCGCCCGTCACCCCCATAAACGATGTTTTCAGCATGCTCAAGAACTACGCTCGGAAATGAACGCTGTAAAAGGTGAGCAGTTACGCACAGTTGAGGCAATTAACGGCAACCCAATAGACACGAATGCACTGAGCGCAATAGATAACGTAGTCGTCAGGCTCTAGGAACGCTTCGAAGAACGCATAAGTGACATTGAGCTCCGTATAGGTATCATGGCCAAGAGACGAGCCATCGAATCGTCTGCGCCAAACGCCACTCACCCAACGATGAGTAACCAGGACTGTGTCACCAATACACCGCAAAGCGCGCAAGGAACTACTCCCACGACAACAGCACATCCGGTCATAATCAGAGGTTCCCGCCCGAAGGACCTCTCAGTACCACGAGAGCCTCTCCCTAGACAAACCCTGACCGTACTGCAATAGAACTGTCGCGGCCTCAAGCGTAAAAAGAATCTGCTGGCAAAATACTTGGATATGTTAAAGAAAAAACTACAGAATATACTCCTGCAAGAAACACAGGGGAAATTTGTACCCTCAGGGTACCAAACCTTCTCCCAGAAGAGTATCATACAAAAGACAAGGAAAGGCCATCGGGAAGAAAAACGCCGCCCCCCCCCCCCCCCCCCACAATGTGTGTCACGCTGGTCCACAAATCACTGGCAGCCATTCAGCATGATTCAACGCATTGCAACAACGACAGACAAGAACATGTTAGCGTTAAGGTACACCTGGGATTTTCAGACCGCCATATAACCCTAGTTCACGCTTATTGGCTCCCAGGAGGACCGCATCACAGCCCCAAGAATTGGCTTCATGGGTTGCTACAGAAGCATGGAGACAAAGACATTGTCATTGCAGGGTATTTCAACAGCCCGCACGTAGCATGGGGCTACACCTCAAAATCAAAAATCCGAGCGACTCTTAGAACATGCCATGGAACAGCACCAAATGACTCTTGCGAATCACCTAATGCTGCCCAACACATAAGGGAACAGAGTACAGACAGACTGCAATACCGATCTTACCTGGCACAAGCGGCAAGAAGAAATCTTAGGGAGCAACACCTTAGAAACTTTAGGCAGCGATCACTGCGTACTTCTTGCGGATTTGGGAACAACTGAAAGAGGAATACGGCCAAAATAAAACACACTGACTGGGATAAATTTCGAGAGGCCATAGGAAACGCATGACAGTGAACATTCCCTTGTGCGAATGAACCCGACTGGTTCTAGAGGCTCAAAAAAAGCACACATGGACTTGCCCTGCTGAGTTCAAGGAGGCCGTTCCAGACAGTCACTTGTTAAACCTTCTAGCAAAGCAATGAAAAATAAAGAAGTGGAGTAGGAATAGAAGTGACAAAAAACTCAAAAAAGATCGTGCAATACATTACAGAGGATATTGTCACGAAGACAAGGACGAAGCAGTTGTCTTGAATGAGAAACAAGTTTATTGGAGCGAACTTGTGCTCCCCTAACAACTCAAAAGAATACAGAGGCGGCGAAGAAGCGGTCAACAAAGTGACTTGCACAGGCGAGTGTCGTCGAATCGAATGCCCCGGCGTCCGCACTGCAGGCTTTTATCTTTCGGCGCGCGTGGTTCTCGAAACGTCGATCCACATCGAGAACATAGTAGATCCAAGAAGATTATTCTGGGCTGTTCACGTTAGATCGGAATGTTCTCCCTATCACAACAGATAACACATGCCGCACAGAAAGAAAGAATGGAACACGCGCTTCTCTTGGCGCAGAGATAACACAGACCGGCGCCGCCGGGCGGTAAAAGCAAAACACAAATAAACAAACCCAATGTATGGTTCGCGGCATTACCCCCCCTCTAAGAGTGCATCGACCCGATGCTAACATGAGCGACAGTCCGAACAAATGAAAATAAAAGTTCGTCATCGTCCGTAGAAAGGTTTTAGGCGAACCACGTGGGCGACTTCAGGCCGCGTGCGTTGTCGTGATGTGCCGGAGTCACCATCAGAGATCACTTCGTAGGTAAGTTGGCCAACACGTCGTAGAATCTGGTAGGGTCCGAAATAGCGTCGCAGGAGCTTCTCACTGAGTCCGCGTCGTCGGATGGGAGTCCAAACCCACACACGATCCCCTGGTTGGTACTCGGCGTCTCGGCGTCGGAGGTTGTAGCGGCCCGCATCCACCAGCTGCTGGTCCGTTATACGAACTCGAGCGAGCTGGCGGGCCTCCTCCGCACGTTGAAGATATCCGTGGACGTCGGCGTTGAGGTCGTCGTCTTCTACGTGCGGAAGCATGGCGTCGAGCATCGTAGTCGGCCTTCTACCGTAGACAAGCTCGAACGGCGTCAGCTGCGTCGTCTCCGGGATAGCCGTGTTGTACGCAAACGTGACATACGGGAGCACTTCGTCCCAAGTCTTATGTTCAACGTCAACGTACATTGACAGCATATCTGCGATTGTCTTGTTCAGACGTTCTGTTAGTCCGTTCGTTTGGGGGTGGTACGCCGTCGTTCTTCGGTTATCCGTGTTGCTGTAGCGTAATACTCCTTGCATCAGCTCCGCAGTAAATGCCGTTCCGCGGTCTGTGATTAGGACTTCCGGGGCTCCATGTCGCAGCACAACTTGGCTTATAAAGAACTTCGCCACTTCTTGTGCAGTCCCCCTCGGAAGAGCGGCGGTCTCTGCGTAGCGCGTCATGTAGTCTGTCGCTACGACAATCCACTTGTTCTGTGATCGTGACGTAGGGAACGGGCCTAAAAGTCCATTCCAATCCGTTGAAATGGTCTCGATGGGACGGCGATCGGTTGCAGAAGTCCGGCGGGTCTTGTCGGCGGCGTTTTTCGTCGATGGCAGTCACGGCAGCTCCGGACGTAGTGGGTGACGTCAGAGGTAAGGCCGGCCAGTAGTACCTCGCCTTGATTTTTCCAATAGTGCGGGCTGTGCCGAGATGTCCGGAAGACGGGTCGTCGTGGCACGCTTCCAAAATTTCGTCACGAAGGTCGGCGGGGATGACGAGAAGGTAATTCGCTCTTGTTCCGGGGCTGAAATTCTTCTTCACAAGGACGGAGTTTCTCAGGCTGAATGCTGGTAAGCTGCGTTTGAAGGTCCTAGGAACGGCAACGTTGCATCCCTCGAGGTACTCGATTATGACGCGTAAGTCGGGGTCGGCACGCTGCTGGGCGGCTAGGTCGCTCTCCGTCACGATCCGAAGAACGCGCTGTCTTCATCAGAGTCTTGTGGTGGTGGGTCGACGGGGGCGCGGGACAGGCAGTCGGAGTCGGAGTGTTTCCTGCCGGATTTATAAACGACTGTAACGTCGAACTCCTGCAGGCGCAAGCTCCACCGCCCAAGACGGCCAGAGGGGTCCTTCAAATTGGCGAGCCAACACAGCGCATGGTGGTCTGTTACAACCTTGAATGGCCTTCCATACACGTATGGACGAAATTTTGAAATCGCCCATATAATAGCCAGGCACTCTTTCTCAGAGGCAGAATAGTTTTTCTCCTCCTTCGACAGACCACGGCTGGCATAGGCGATTACCCTTTCGCAGCCGCTTTGCTTTTGGACAAGGACGGCACCCAAGCCTATTCACTGGCGTCCGTGTGCATTTCCGTTTCGGCATTTTCGTTGAAATGAGCGAGCACGGGTGGGCTTTGCAGGCGTTTTTGCAGCTCGCAGAATGCCTTTTCTTGGTCGTTTTCCCAGCTGAAAGTGGTGCTATCTTTCGTCAAGCGCGTGAGTGGCTCTGCAATGCGTGCGAAGTTTGCGACGAAGCGCCGGTAGTATGCGCACAGCCCGAGAAATCTTCGCACGCCCTTCTTGTCTTTCGGCCTAGGGAAGTTCGCGATAGCTGAAGTTTTTGCCGGGTCAGGTAGGACTCCCGCGGCGTTGACGACGTGGCCCAAGAACTTGAGTTCTTCGTATGCGAAACGGCACTTTTCAGGCTTAAGCGTCAACTCCGACGTACGAATGGCCTCGAGTACAGACTCCAACCTTGCAAGGTGTTCGTCGAAAGTCCGGGCGAATACCACTACGTCGTCGAGGTATACGAGGCAGGTGTGCCACTTAAAGGGACACTGAAGTGAATTTGTCAAGCTCCCGTTTTTGCTTGCACTGCGTAGACTGGCTCAAATTAGCACACTTTTCATCGTTTATCCGGTTGACAAATCGGTAATTATTTTACAAAGCGCGAAAGAAGAAAAACTACCATGCGCAGTTTGCGGCGGCCGCACCAACTAAGGCTGTGACGTTGGGAGGAGGGGCGCCGTGATTGGACGATGCCCAAGGTTAGCAATCACACAAGTTTCGGCTTCGGTTTCGGTTCTGTAAAACATAACCAATGGCTTTGTTGGATGGGCATTTTCAATATCTCAGTAATCATCGTACCGCGCTTCTGCCATGTTGTCGGCTGTAAAATGCACAAGATAAGCCTCCCAGGACGGCTTGTAGTCGTAGCATTCACTAGCCGAGACCTACGCAGTGCATGAACGCCCTCCGCGTACCCGCAGACGCCCAAATGTCATGCGCTTTTCCCCCATATTTGGAGCTTGCCTCCCTCATGCCTGTATCGTAAAAAGCGTGTTCGCACGAGGCCAAGGGTCTGTTCATTCTGGCCTGTGCCCACTGCCTGTAAGCAGTCGGTGCTTATGGCAACAGCACGCCAACGAGAACTCGCTAGCGCGTCAGTGCCAGCCTGCGCGCGTTTTGTGAACTAGTTCGTGTAGCCATGAACGTTGCGGCCCAAAAAAAAGGTGAACTCAATATAGAAAACATCGGCGGAAAACAAAAAAGTTAACTTACAAAAAAAAAAAATGTACCCGCGGGGATTCGAACTCGTGACTCGCAAAACATTCCCAGCGCCCCAGACCGCTAGGCCACGGAGCGGGACGTGATTGGCTTGCTAATATAAGGTATATATTGTACAACCGGTTTACACTTTTATTTATTTTTGGCATTTCAAGCCGCTTAGGTGACTATTTGTTTTACTGCGATCGTGCAGTAAGCGTCGCCCGAGTTTCCACAGTAGCTCAGGTCTAGCAATTGCATTTCGTAGACGGAAAAGCGTTCGCAGATGCGTAGTGCTGCTGACCGCTGTGCTTGTTCGCCCAGCGCAGAAAAGTGCTTTCCGTGCCCTAGTTTTACGCTGTACGGTAAAAATATCAGTTGATTTTATTTGCTTAGTACCTATATTGACTTCGCTGACTCTTCTCCCGCCTTCAAGAGGCCTTATATTTTCCTACTGGCGTACCAGTCAGCGAAGCGTCGCAGGTGCAGCGCTTGTGTGAAGCGACCTTGACTTGGAGCTAGATACAGTGTACAAACAAACCAAGTAAAGAAAGGCACATTCTTCCATTCACAAGTGTCCTGGCTTCGTTTCAACTAAGCGAACGAATTGCGACCAAGCAATTTTTTTTAACCTCCTTGATTGCGACGACCCGCCGGCGGCCGGCGGACGAAACGCTGGGCCGACTGACTCTGTCGGCCGGGGAGCCGTGCAGTAGCGCAGCCGTGGCGCAGCCAATTGCCAGCTCATCCCCTCCTGACGTCACACGAAAACGCCACAGAAAATGGGCGAGCGTAAAGAGAGGAGGACAGCGTTTTCGAATTAGTTTTTCTACTAAATAAAATCGCGTAAACGCGCCTAGAGTGGTCGAAACATGGCCTGGGGACTCCGGACTACAATTTGCGCTAGTAATCCCGCAATGTTTACATATCACTTCAGTGTCCCTTTAAGGCCAGCTAGCACAGTGTCCATGACTCTTTGAAACGTCGCTGGTGCTGTGCACAGCCCAAATGGCATCACCTTGAACTCGTATAGGCCGTCTGGGGTTATAAATGCAGTCTTCTCTCGGTCTCACTCGTCCACTTCAAATTGCCAGTAGCCGGTCTTCAGGTCCATCGATGAGAAGTACTTCGCGTGGCAGAGGTGGTCGAGGGCGTCGTCGATTCGGGGGAGGGGGTACACGTCCTTTTTCGTGATTTTGTTCAGTCGCCGGTAGTCAACACAAAACCTTAATGTGCCGTCTTTTTTCTTTACGAGTACGACGGGCGCAGCCCAGGGGCTTTTCGATGGCTGTATAATGTCGTCGCTGAGCATGTCGTCGACTTGAGTCCGGATGGCTTCCGGGTTTGTGTGAAGAGACGCGGTACGGTGACTGTCGGGTAGGTCGGGCTCCATCTTCGGTTATTATTCGGTGCTTCGCTAGAGGGGTCTGACGTAGTTTTGCGCTCGACGAAAAAAATTCGCTATAGCGACGCAGCAAAGCCCATAATTTGTTCCGTTGTTCTTGCGGTAGCGCCGGGTTCACGTCGAAGGGCTGCGGGAGCTTGAAGGTTTCTACGGGGGTGCGTTCAAAGTCGGCGACCGCGATCACATCACTTGCTTCTTGCGTTTTTTCGAGGAATGCAATTACCGCGCCCTTGTTTAAATGCTGGTACTCCTCGGTGAAATTAGTAACCAAAATGTGGGATTGGTGTTCCTTGAAGCGCGCAATGCCTCTTGCGACAGACACACCGCGGTCGAGAAGCAACCTTTGGTCACTCTCCACGATAGCGTCAACGTCAGGAGCAGCACCTTCACAGTAGACGGTGATCATCAAACTTGCGCGGGGTGGCAGGGTTACATGATCATCGGCTATCCTTACAGCTGCACGGTGTTCGGGGTTCGGTTCCGGCGTCATGGAGTGATCGGAGGAAAAAGTTATCGACTTGGTCTGCAGATCAATTATTGCGCCGTTGTCCGTCAAAAAGTCCATTCCGAGAATTACGTCGCGGGAGCAGTTACGCAAGATGACGAACGCGGCAGGGTACGTCGTGCCGTCTATGGTGACGCGCGATGTACACGTTCCACTTGGCGTCACGAGGTGGCCTCCTGCTGTGCGTATGTGTGGACCGTCCCATCTGGTCATAACTTTCTTCAGCTTAGACGCAAATGGTCCGCTCATTACGGAGTAGTCGGCTCCCGTGTCTACGAGGGCGACTACATCAAAACCGTCGATGGACACCTTGACGTCGGATGCCGCCTTCCTCGAGTTCCGGGTGCGTCGGGGCGTCGCATCTCGGCCTGTGCGTGTTGACGGTCGGGCACTGTGCGTCGTCGTTGTTGTCGTCTCCTCGACGGACGTCTCGGTCAGGTCGGGTACGCGTCGCGCCGTGTAGCTGTCGTCGTGTTCAGGAGTCTCGTCAGGGCTGGGTCGGGTCGTCGGGATGAGGGCATGTCGTGAATCACTGTCTTCTGCGCGTCCTTGCGTCGTTGGAGGGTTTCCAGTATTTCGCCGTAGAGCAACTTCACCTCCAGAAGTTGCTGCTTTTAGTTTCCCCGCGTGGGCTGGGGGACCTTCCACGTGCGAAATCAGCATTGCTACGGCGGTTATGCGACTGGTATGGGTAGGGCGATGGCGATCGGTGTGAGCGGGCTGGTCCTCGGTTGGTGTTGGACAGGTAGTCGTCGATCTCAGTAGGGCGCTGGCCGGGTCGGGGGCGTGGGGCGTCGACGGAGAAACCACGCAGTCCGAGTCTCCTGTACGGGCAGCGACGATAGATGTGATCGGCCTCCCCGCAATGGTAGCACAGCGGACGATGATCTGGCGTTCGCCAAACGTCGGTCTTCCTCGGCGTCTGGGTTTGGGCTGTGTACGGCGGTACGGTCGACGGCGGCGAGAGTGGGGACGGCGGCGAGAGTGGACGGCGGTACGGTGGAGCTTCTTGTAGACGGGTTGGAGCAGGGCGGGGTCGACGAACAGCCGCGGAATAGGTCATCGCCTGTGGCTCGCGGGGTGCCTCGGATGGCATAGAAGTGCCCAAAGCGTGTTGAACCTCTTGGCGGATGACGTCAGTCAGGGAAGCCACTTGAGGTTGCTGCGTCGTCGGAAAAAGCTTCCGAAGCTCCTCCCTGACCACTGCTCGGATGGTCTCACGCAGTGTGTCGGAGCTTGTAGCCCCGGCACCGATCGTCTTGGAAACCATCACGTTGACCGGGCGATCGTACTGCCTCGTTCGAACTTCCAACGTCTTCTCCATCGCGGCCGCCTCAGACGCGAATTCGGCCATCGCCTTGGGAGGATTGCAGACAAGGCAAGCAAAAAGCTCCTGCTTTACCCCTCGCATGAGAAACCTTAGTTTCTTTTCTTCTGTCATCTCCGGATCCGCACGTCAAAACAACCTCTTCATCTCCTCAACAAAGATCACTACCCCTTCGTTGGGGTGCTGCGTTCGAGTTTCGAGTAAAAGCGCTGCGCGTTCTTTTCTGACCACGGTAGTGAAGGTCTTAGTGAACTCGCTTTTGAACTGAGCCCAGTTTGTCAAGGAGCTCTCGTGGTTCTCGAACCAAGTGCGAGCCGAATCTTCCAAGTAAAAGGAAAGGTGCCGGAACGTTTCTGCGTCGTCCCACCTGTTGAATTTCCGGACGCGCTCCAGATTCTCCAACCATTCTTCTGGGTCTTCTGCGGGGGCTCCTCGGAATGATGGCGGTTCCCGTGGCTGCTGCAGAACGACAGGAGGATTGGCTTGGTTGAGCATGGTGCTGGTTGCGACGTCTTTCTTCTTCTTCGTCTTCTCCGGTAGTAGACCGAACTCGGGTGGTAAATCTTGCACGCGGAGGCTGGCTCTTGTTGGACTGGCTTGGCGGCTTCCAGAGGTTGTAGTGGGCATGAAGGGTGCGTACCCCGCACCTCCACCAGATGTCACGAAGACAAGGACGAAGCAGTTGTCTTGAATGAGAAACAAGTATATTGGAGCGAACTTGTGCTCCCCTAACAACTCAAAAGAATACAGAGGCGGCGAAGCAGCGGTCAACAAAGTGACTTGCACAGGCAGGTGTCGTCGAATCGAATGCCCCGGCGTCCGCACTGCAGGCTTTTATCTTTCGGCGCGCGTGTTCTCGAAACGTCGATCCACATCGAGAACATAGTAGACCCAAGAAGATTATTCTGGGCTGTTCACGTTAGATCGGAATGTTCTCCCTATCACAACAGATAACACATGCGGCACAGAAAGAAATAATGGAACACGCGCTTCTCTTGGCGCAGAGATAACACAGACCGGCGCAGCCGGGCGGTAAAAGCAAAACACAAATAAACAAACCCAATGTATGGTTCGCAGCAATATGGTGCACTACGCCAATGAACTGGCCTCGAAACAGTGGATGGATTTCTGTCACACTAAAATCAACAGATCACTGGACAAGAAGCAAGCATGGCAAATCCTTCGTATTTTGCTGAGACAGGCCAGGTCTTGGCAAACAACAAATAAGTTTCAGATGACCATGGGGCTTTCAGACGAACACTTCGCTAAGGACTTCCACCGAACAATACACCCTGACAGCTACAAGCCACAAACTCTAGCCGATTGCATTCCCGGTCCTGGGGAATCACTGGATGAAGGTATCAACACACCGTTCTCCAGGAAAGAATTGGAGAACTGCTTAAGAAAGATAAAGAAAAACACGGCACCGGTAAAGGACCAAATCACATGCAAACTCATCAAAAATTTGCCAGAAAACGCTATAAAAGAACTACTTCGGTACATAAATGAAGCGTGGATATCAGGCATTCTTCCCAAAGAATGGAAAGAGACAATTATGGCACACATACCACAACCGGGGAAACCAGCCAATCGCCTTGAGCACCTCCGCCCAATATCACTAATGTCAAGCTGTTGCAAAGTGGCGGAGATGATGATTCTAGAGCGCCTTTCGTGGAGGATAAACATCATGGCAATGCTGTACCAAGACATGACAGGTTTTAGGCGGCACATGTCAACGCAAGACTGCATGCTCCCACTTAAGCACGATATTAAGGACAATTGAGGAAGCTAAGGAAAATTGTAGCGCTCGATATCTACAAGGCATTCAACAACGCGAGTCATAAAGCCATCTTAGAAAAGCTCGATAGCATCCAAAGTGGTCATCGATTATATCGTTACATACGGAACTTGGTAGGCCCTTGAAACATGGTAGGCCCTTTAAAACCAAGTAAAGCAGTACTGTGAGGCTCTATTCTTTTTCAAACTCTTTTTGCAGAGTCCTCAAAGGCCTGCCTGCCAAACTAGAACTCATCGCAGACGTTCACTTCAACATATATGCTGATGATCTGACTTTGTGGTGATGTGAGGTTCCGCCCGGGCACCAGGAGCACCAACTACAGAAAGCGATTGATGTCGTCACTGCATACATGAAAGGCGTTGGTCTCAGCTGCTCCCCCTCTAAGACGGAATACACTCTAAGAAATGCGGGGAGCAGTTGAAGAGTCCAACCGTCATTGCACTCTTGCAAGCGTTGGTGGACTCCCCTCGAAAGCTGCGGGGAGTTGGATGCAATGCTCACTCCCCATGAGGAGGAGAGCAAAACTGACCTCGTACTCTTCTCGTGCGCGGCGGAGTGCAGCCCCAGTTCTGCTCCCGCACCAGTGAAGAGTAAACCTGCGCATCGTCTCCCATCTCCAGTACGAAGAGTAGAATTGCAATTTCATTCTTGTCCAGTGCGGGAGTAAGCATGGAGATGCACTCCTGCCCTCTGCGCACACCAACTCATCAGCGATGTTTTATTTGCATACGACTATATTATATTGTCACGAAGACAAGGACGATGCAGTTGTCTTGAATGAGAAACACGTTTATTGGAGCGAACTTGTGCTCCCCTAACAACTCAAAAGAATACAGAGGCGGCGAAGCAGCGGTCAACAAAGTGACTTGCACAGGCGGGTGTCGTCGAATCGAATGCCCCGGTGTCCGCACTGCAGGCTTTTTATCTTTTGGCGCGCGTGGTTCTCGAAACGTCGATTTGCATCGAGAACATAGTAGATCCAAGAAGATTATTCTGGGCTGTTCACGTTAGATCGGAATGCTCTCCCTATCACAACAGATAACACATGCGGCACAGAAAGAAAGAATGGAAGACGCGCTTCCCTTGGCGGAGAGATAACACAGACCGGCGCAGCCGGGCGGTAAAAGCAAAACACAAATAAACAAACCCAATGTATGGTTCGCGGCAATATAAAGCGGTTGTGTAAAAAGTGCCCGATTACTTCGGCCGCGCATTCTAAACGTGCAAGAATATGAATTCGTGTAACGATTGCTCGCAGCGTTCAGTGGCGGCAGGCGGCAAACCGAAGGAACTAATCTACGGACTGCTGCAGACGGTCGCTTTGAAAGAGTTTGATCTATAGACGTACGCTGGTCCCGCGCCTAGTCGAGCTAAAAAAAAAACGGATTGTAAATCTGAGATCGATTGAGAAAAATGGTGTTGCAAGAAGTGAAGTCCGCGCTCTTCTGATAGCTCAAGCTGCAAGCGCAACACGAACCCTAGCCAACAACCGCGGCTAGTGTCGGCGAGATAGGCATGTACATACGATAGCTTTTACTAGGTTAAATAAAGGAAATCCGTATACATAACTGGTATTAACTTCAATATGGGGCGTATCTGCAAGATCGGAGTGTGAGGAAAAGGCGATATCACTGCGAGGGCATCTGAAATACACCCTCTACGGTGAAAACTATCTCGTCAGCTGACGAGCGACGATACAAGCGTACACACCGATCGGTTGCTGGAACTCAAGTGCCTTTGTTAAGCAAAGAGAAATGATGACCCCCCCCCCCCCCCGCGGCGGCGCAGGCGTGGATCACGATACGTAACGCGTCATACATCCGGGGGATCAGGTAACGCGAACCGCCCGAGCAAGCGTGAGAAAGGCACCTTCAGCGAGCCACGAAGTGCGCGTGTTCTGCAAAAACCTACACAGGCGGTGAACCCGCCAAGCCCGGACGGGCGACTTACAGGCCGCGCCAGACCGTGATGTCAATGTGCTACGAACGAAGTGGGCTTTCAAGCAGACGCTTCGTGCAACATGGGAAGTTGGACCTGCCCTTATCGTCATACTTGCTTCGACACAGTATACGACGCGTGTTGGCTAACCGCTGTCTGCTTGTGCGTCAGCGCGACATCATGCACACGCGAGCAAGTCGTATAGGCTCCGGACAGCGCCCAGAGGGCGACACGGAGCCCGCGACACCCAGCGCCCCCTTCGGCAGTATGCGCAACGCTGGGTCGGTCCCCGCAAGCCGGTACGCTGCTGGCTCGGGGGCGCTCTTCTTTTTCCAGCGCGGATTAAGCATATTAGTCGCCCCTTTTGGGCTTAAAACGAAGTAAGAGATTGTAAAGTAATCCTGCCACATAGTGCATGTGAATGGAGAAGGATTTATTCGGTTGAACTCGCGTATGAGAAGGCATATAAAGGCCGCATAGCCGTGATGCCCAGAAGAGAAACGCTTGTACAGCCTGCCTGCGGGGCAAACCTTTCTCAAGAACAGCATGTTTCGCTTAAAAAAAAAACGTAATTTATATTGTTCACTCCACAAAAAAGGAGGCTTTGCCTGCAAGTATATCAGACGTTGCGCGATGTTTCCGCGTGGGGTATTCCATCCATGTGAGTGCACTTGCATGCGACTGCAGAACTACTAACTGGACCACACGGGAGTTACATATAGGTCTTTGATCCGAATGTGATGCTCCATACATGTAACACTATGAAATTCACGTTTGTTGGGGTATAGCGAAAGTGCGGACGTTAATAAGTGCCCGCTTCGCCGAGAAACTTTCGGGCTTCCAGTTGTAGTCTAGTACGTTAGTTGCATATATGTAAACACGCCCCCCAAAAATAATCTCATCACAAGAAGGCTATCACAAGAAATTCCTTTGGGCAGGGATGGGATGGGGGAGGGGTAAGCAGAACATCTAATAGGCGTATCGGAATAAATTACGGAATATTCATATTCGGGCTTTTTTTTCTCTCCACGCCAACGGGTTCGGCAGGAGACCTCCGTTAGGAACGAATAGTAGCACTTTTATTACCGTCAACACTTTTGCAACAAAAGTCACGGGAGAAAAAATTTAGTTCCCTGAGTACACCCCTCACTGGTCCAGAGTGACCGCAATCACAACGGATGGGATAAATAAAGTTTGTCCTCCTGCTCGTCCCCGATCGCGGAATTTTTTTTCCTGTGTACATATTGTTCCAACTTTGATTGCGGCACGTCTTAGCTCTATTTTTCTTTGCTTTTCAGTGGCTTAGACAACAATTTCATTGTTTCTTTTGCAAGAAGAGGCGGTGATTTTATGCTATCGAAATGCTCGCGAAACATTTGGGAACATTAACGCCTATAAGTGTCCGCGCCCCATATGTGGTTATATGTATTTAATTCGGCGGTATAAGCACGTGGAATATTAGATGAAGCAGAGTAGAACCGCTGGGTGATAAAGCTACAATGCTATGTTGTGCTTGGAGGCCCTCTTTGTTACCAAATTCAGAGCGCAATTATGTGTATTGACCGCCTGCTAACCAGCCTACTAACAAGCTGATCGTACACCACGGCAGCATGTAATCCGCTCGCTTAATGTGGGCCTTTCAAGATTCAGTAACCATGCTCGGTATCTGCGAAAAAAAAACAGAGAAGAAGAACCCGCGGGAGAATGCAGAGCCTTGAACACATGCTTCCCAGTTGTGCTAGCCTACGGCTCGGCAGCGAGGCGACAGCATTTTATCAGTGCCCCAATTTATTTGGAGGCTTCCCCCCCACTGCATAACATTTAAATGACTTTATTGCACTATGTAGTACATATACGCGCAAATAACGTTATAACAAACGTTTTTTGCTAAGTCGCGTTCACTGGCGCTGAAGGCGGTCGGCGCGGCGGGACCGACCCGGAGTTGCGCGTGTCTGTCGCGGCTGGCGCTGCGCTCGCGCGGCAAACTTCGCTGTCCGGAGCCTATATTCGTTCATTCGTGCGTGCGTGCGTGCGTGGTACTAGTTTTTCTTTCGGACGAACATCACAGCGGCGACAGCACTGAGGCCGATTTCGGAACTATGCGCACTGTGTAGCGATGCGCGCGCTATGCCCGGACTGTATCCGCGGCCGTCGCAGGCTTCGCGCCTTGAGCTTCCCAAGCAGCATTGGCCGATAGCCAATCATTGGACGCCCCTTGGCTTCCCTTTGGCTTCCGATAGCTTGGCCAGACGCCGGCCTGTACGCAAAAGCCATTCGTGGACAACGAGCGCTATACGACCGGCCTTGAGGACACGCATTGGCCGGTGCGCAAAAAATCACACTGGACAGCGCGCTCATTCAGACGTAATTTTTGATCATAAAATTTTACGAAGACTAGTAGCCTATTTGCGACGCAGGTATTTATGAGTGCCTTTACACACGTCTTTGCATGTTCTTGTTAGTTGAATGACCACTCAAGTTCACTCAAAATATTACTGAAGTTTCCCGTGTTTTGAATTTGTTTTCACGCGCAGCGCACAACAAAAAAGTAGTTCCAAATCATTTTCAAGCTTGTGTCAAGTATCACGTTTAAATAAAAAGTATTGGCAGGTGTAAATGCCCACAGCCTTACCTGTTGTTGCATACCGCTGCATGAAGTCTCACTGTAGAGCACTCGTGTGCGTTATTTTGCGTGTATACATGCGCACCCGGCGCGCAAGCAGCACCACTCGAGGGCAGCACTGCGGTCGTTGCCCGCGGCGGTTCCCCAACATGGCGGATTACGACGGTTAGAGCGCGGTGAACAGGCCAAAACGCAGCAAAAAGTAGTTACCTAAAGAGCCACAGCACCGTGCCACGAAACAAAGCGTACTTAAACTAAAGTGCAGCTTATTCAAAACAGCGTGAGAGAGAGTGTTAAACGTTCAGTAGGAATTGGTCATTTGTGTGTCCTAACGCAACGGTGAACGTCGGACTACTTCAGCGTTGTGCCTTTTGCGCGTTCTTTGAATCCGCGGCGGGGCCGGTGGACGGACGCGTTGCACCGACGGCTCCGTCTCTTTTGTGGCATTGAAACTGCGGTAGTACTCCTGTACGTGTCTGTGAGGTGCGTTTTGGTGTCGGTGGTTGTGTGAAGTATACCTGACTGGTGTAATAACATCCTTTGCCTGCTACGGCCGCCGCTGAAAACGTAAGTCACCATTTCATTTTTTCGCGGTGCGGGAGTGCTCGCGCTCGTTCCCGCCAAAACTTCAGCTGTCGTTCGCGAGTTCTGGCGCTCGCGAACGACAACACTTGCGAAGAAAAAAGTGGTCACATACATGTGCTTCCAATTGTGTGACGCCAGTTCTAGCTATCCTTTTTCCGGCTTTGTGTTTTCCGAACAAGCAGACGTGCTCCCACTGCAGGTTCACGACGTTCAGGATGTGTTGAAGCAAGACGATGTATTAAGCTGCCTTAATTAAACTCTAGCTATTAATCAAGCTTTCGTTTTATTATTTTCTTGAGCAACGTAAAGGTATTGTCGAGCGACAAAGTAATTACTCTACCGCTGGGCTTCTCCGTCGGTTCCGTTCGCGTCTTGCGCGTCTGACGGGGCAGAAGTGAGCGAAGGCACAACAAAATTTCACGGAACCGCTGGCGTGTTACTTTGGCTATTGGACTTTTTATATTACCTTGCGCGACTGCAATACGAGTGAAGCCCATTTTCGGTGAAATTCCGGACTGTTTTCTCAAGAACGAGCCAAGTAACTGCTACCGTAAAACGCAGTATTGAAAAATGAATAGTGCAGTACGTTTTATGTTTCATAGCGAGTGTTAACAAGCTAGAACTTTAGGCTGAATATTTTCACACGGACATGTGGTAAGGCTTGTATAGGTGCTGTATTTACTAAGCAGCGTGAATTTAGCATTATAGTGAACTATTTTTTTTTTACTTATTACAGGCGCTGCGACGCACAGGTGTTTCCCGTGGACAAGTGGCGGGTGCAGCAGCTCCAAAGAATGCGCGGCTCCAAAGAATTGCGTACAATAGGCTGAGTGATAGGAGCGCGTCTAGCGCGTGGTAGTCACTAAATTACAATATTTTAGTGACCACCGCGCGTACAGCAGCAGACTGAAATGCTGTTCAGACAAGTTTTATTACGTTTTGCTTGAGGGCAGGATGGATGGAAATGGGACTTTTCGGGGCGTACTCGCCGCACTGTTAAGGGGTAATTACATGTGTCTAAGGCGATGAGGGACGCGAGAAACCTCACTCAGTGTGTACGGCAAACAAGTATTGTGTGCGACACAGACAAGCGAAAATTGTTTACACAGGCCGCTGACGGCGGCGGCAGGCGACGGGCCGTCGCCGTCGCGGGTTTATTCCCGGACAGAAGCAGCCCACAAGCGAGCGGCAGAAACGACAACGAAGGGCATTGGCAGCAATGCATTACTTTTTATCGTTTGTCGCCGTCGCCCACACTGTTTGTTGTACCCATTACATTACTTTTTTCGCGTCGGTTGTCGCCGTCGCTCGAGCGTTGTGATTGTTCAATAACGAGCATATTGGTTCTCATCAAATGTTGCGATCTGCAGCGTGCATGCAACGAAGCGTACTCGAGAATGAAGGAAACAGTAGCTATATGACCCATTAGCAACTTTTCCACGCTGTCTTGTGAACGTATAATTGGCCCTACGTAGCAGTCGGCTGAGGACAAAATCCAATGCAAATTATTCAGGGATTATAACCTTACAAAAAGAGTTATTTTCCTTAAATTTTGTGCAATGTTTTTATACCGGGAACGATAGCGGTGTAAACAGTTGAAGCTACGGACACGTAAGCACTAATGGGTTTGGGGCGCAGTGCGTAGGCATACAGCTGTAGGGCGCGCTGTCTGACATGACATTGGCCAAGTGGTACAATGAGCGTGGTGGCATCCAAGGTCACCACATCCGAATCTAGACTGGTTATTGCGCCAAGCAGTATGGCATTCCAATACGGGTTCAGTGCGTGCTCTCGGCGCAAAAACTAATCTATCGCCCAATAAACTTCATTTAACGTTGTCAAACTCGTTACTATTTTTTTCATTGTAGAACTTATTTTTGCGGTCCCCCTCTTTCTGTCTATGTAGGAACCACGGGAAGACGCTACTTGCCCGATGATTTCTTTTTTTGAGAGAGAGAGGGAGAGATCCCAGAGGCGTCCGCAGCAGTGGCCCTCGCATTCAAGATACTTCTCCTCACACCCTTGGACATCGTGGATGGGTTCCCATTGCTGCTGTCTGTGTTTTGGCCGTTCATTGTGTAATACGCTTCAAAGGCGAAGCGCACCTTCTTGCTTCTGTAGACGTTACTTCGGCTCAAGCACGGTGCCCTGGTCGGTACTGTTCTGGACGCCGCCACCAACATTATGAAGCAGTCCGCTCGAACGTGTTTGTTTTTAATACCAAGTTATGCCTTTTTTAAATCTTACTAGCGCATCCTCATTTGAGAAACAGCCGCCTAAAAAACCCAGTGGGAATGTTTCCTGCGGTTTCCTATTGTACCACCAAAATATATCTGTTGCAAAGTTGCCGTGTCAATGGCTTTGTATCTTTGTGTTGATTGCACCTTGTAATGCGTTAATAGTAATTCACGCTGAATTGTTTTAGTCCTAGATTTTTCTTTCGCAAAATTTATTTGTAAGTATTTTTTATGTGTGTTAAATAAGAGCTGGCTTTTTCAGTCCATGTGAAGCACTCACTGATGTACTAAGCCCATTTTGTTTTATGTTAATACTGTTAACTATTCTCCCACTGCTGTATTTCTACTGACGCTTTTCGTGCTAATGCCAGTACCTTTTTATTTGTGGATGTTAATGTCATTTTTATCGTCATAATTTAATGTTTGTATTTCAGTGTTTTCAATTGGTTTGCTGCATTTTTATTTGTGAATTTTTCTTGGATGTATCCTAAATAGGCGCTACGTCTCCTGTGTGCATGTGGAGTAGGAACCGTTTTTATGCCGTGATATTTTAATTCCCAATAAATTGCATTTTGTGTTAAATTGCAGAATGAACCGATTGTTGTGGTATTTTAAAAAATAAAGTCTGAGCTTGTTTTTTCTTCTTTTCCATGTTTCAAAATAGCTTGTCCTGTTTTGTTTGCTTGTAACTGGGGGGGTCTAGTAGCAGGCGGAGCGAAAGCACGCTGCCTCGCTGGGAATAGCGGAACGCTCTTGAGGCGTAACGAGATGCTTTCCAAGAGAGAGTAGTAGTACCCGTCTGCAGTATCCGGGAACGCCGCCAATAGAGCTTATTTACGCCTAAAGGGAGTGACGGAACGCTGCCTTGGAGATGGCATTGCAATTCCCACACAGGGTTCAAGTACTCCGCTTCGTAAGCGGCAAGTAAATCCTACGGGGAGTGTTTCGCCTCTCGTTCGGCCGCCACGCGCTACTCCTCGGAAGAGTCGCCCAATGCTTCCAAAGGGAGTGAAATATGGGACAAAAGTTTTTACTCCTATACAGAGTGCCCAGCACTCCTCGAGTTCTTAGAGTGTACATCATCGTAGATGATGGTCCAGCCAGCCACTCTGGCCATAGTCGCAACTTGATCAAATTAACACTAGGCGGCACCACCATAGCAAGGAACGAAGAAATTCGAGTGCTAGGCTTTTGGCTTTACCAAAAAGAGAAAGTGAACACTTGGGTTAAAAAAAATCACGACTCAGATCAATCAGATCACGCTCATGATGAAATTGATTTCAAGGAAGCGACATTGGCTAAACGAACATGAGCTACTACGAATTTTTGAGGTGTTCATCATTCCCCACATCATGTACGCAGCCCCTTACATGCGGCTAACACGCACTCAGATAGACAAATTAGAAACCCAACTGAGTAAACCTATTTGTGTTACCCAGGGACTCGCAAATTACACACAACTCCATGAGATTCGCCGAATGGGAGTTAACACTCACATATCACTCCGCAGAGATGCGCAAGAGTTTTGGATACGTACCTCGGGACACAGCAGAGCTATACTCCGTTCTCTAGGGGCACAAATTGAGGAACCACAAGTCTACATTACAGAACGCCCTCCCGGGGAGCACCTGCCGAGGCTGACTGCACATCCTATACCCAGCCACAAGAGTGTGGAGAACGACCATGAACGCGGAGCTCACAGAGTGCGTGCCACACGCCATTTACTGGCGCAGAATATAGACCAGGGTTACACTCCGGTCTACACTGATGCCGCCGTTTCAGACGACGGTATAGTTGCTACCGCCGCGTACTACGGGAACGGACAAAGTACTCGTCGCTTCCTGGGAATTCGTGGTCGCGGTTATGCCGAACCTTAGTCATAGCAGATGCCATCACGAACTTCACCCGCCGATGGAGACTGCTTATACTGACTGACAGCCAGAATGCGATCCACCTCTTCTGTCGCAACAAAATAGCCACGCACATCCGCAATATTATCGAAGTGCATCTAACCTCCCAACCAGAGCTTTCGGTTGAACTCCGCTGAATCCCTGGTCATGAAGGAATACCAGGAAATGTCGCGGCTCACCAACTCGAGTCAGAAACTCTCTTCTGCGAGTCTGAGCCTCCAATTGCGCCCTAAAGGAATACGACCGCTGCACGAGCCGCGTCGAAGAAAGCAAAGCTAGGCGCCAAAAGTTGGTAGAGCTTTGCACCGATCCAGACACATACTGCGTTCCCCCATTTCTTGGCCGCGATCGAATGCAAGTTGCATCAGCCCAGATCAAGCAGGTGTCCTACGCACAACACATACTATGCACTACATGGAAAATCAACCTGGCCACCCTAGCTGCGCACGCTGCGGTCACGGGTACCCTAACAACCAGCACTACATGTGGTACGGCCTAAAGAGTATACAGACAAGAAACATTAACACAGCCCCCCTTTTCCCCCTTCTCCTGGCACTTGGGCGGAGTAGCTTGATCCACCAAAGGATCCCCGAAAGAGCCCAAACTCGCTCTCCGCAGGCGCACGAAAACCGCCGGCCGGTACCCACCCGCAGTCCTGCAATTGACCGCCTCCTCATTACGACTGACAGAAGAGGAGCACTGGGAGGCCCTCCTCCAACACATAGAAGCAGTTCTTGGGTGCGGCTGGAAACAGCAATGTAGCCCCTTCCCCAGCAATGCAGAAGCATTTATAGAAGGGCAAATAAAAAAGTTATCTCTCTCTATCTCTCTCTCTCTCTCTCTCTGTCTCAATATTTGCCGAGCAGAAACACGGATCGAAGGTATGACCTTCGAGGCGCATTATGTGTGTACGTCTAGGTGCAGTGTAAAAAGCAGTGCATTATTATTGATTTTTTAGGTGATTCGAATAATTATTTCATAATGGATTTGCCTTGCATTTCTGCCATACAAGCACGTTTACCTTCTTAGTTCTCTTGTTACGGTATGGCGTCAGTGGGGCGCTTGCAGTATTTTTAAGCAAACCCTCAGTGTGTGGTGCCGCCAAACGACACCTAACAGTTACACCATGCTCGCTGTAAATTTTAAGTAAATAATGCCCCTTGCTGACTTATTATATTATAGCAAACCTATTTAAACGCTCTACGGTGTTTGGGCGATGTCGTGTGTCGCATCAGTGTGGGAGCAGTGCAAGTCCAAAGTGCTACAAGTGCCATTTATTGCAAGGGCATACCACAGAAGATGCCGGTAAAGTTTATGTTCATTATGTATTTATTTCTGGTTTGTATACATCACGTTTTCAGAAACATCTGTAAATGCGATTTGGGTGTCTGGTAGATGACGCGTGAACGCATTTGTAATAACCATGTAGATCTCATTTTGGGGATTTATTGTGCTGAGATGCCTTGGCACTGGAGCAGTTTGATGCGTAAACAGACCAAACAACAGCCGGTCTCGAAAGCAATAAAGTGGTGTAGGATGCTACGTGTCAGATGTCCCATAGGCACCCTGTGCTGTACAGAGGCCACTGAGAGTGCACCACTTTCCCTATTAAATATGCCTGCAATACACGCTAGACCTTGGATAAACTGGTGGTAATTTCTTGAATAGTTATCACCCAGGGCCTGACGCTGCACATCGTTTGGTGTACACTGAACTAAAGCGCTACTTTTTAGGCAAGTTGAAGAAAAAAAATTGTAAGGAATGCTCCGGTGTCGCTTCTTTTTTTCTTTTACCGGTTCACTAGCCATCACGTCAAGACTCAAGAAAGCTTGATCTCCCAGGCTTGGGCAGCAGTGATTGGTCTCTGCTAACTGAACCAGTAGACGCCGTCCACATTTATTTGATTTTATTCCGCTCAAATAAATGTTTTGCCACAACCGGATTGGCCGGCCACGTGCAAACTCCATCACTGATATCGTGTGATCTTCTCAAGTTATTCAAACCAATATTTTCTTGTGAATTTTGATATCATGCCGCAGCCTTCCTTTGGGGTTTAATAGCTTGATGCATGATAAAAATGGGTATTGATAACTCAAGCTGGGCAGTGACACCTACGTAATTCCAACTCTGTCAACTGGTTCCACACCACCATGATGTGTAAAATAATGCTGTTGCTCAAGCAGAAAACACCCCGGCAACGTGCCTACACGAACGTCCATGATTCAATCTAAATAAAGCAAGTATTTTTGTATACATTAAGTATTTCGTCATTTTCACTAAGTTGCTCAACAATCTGCTTGCCTTTAGCACAAAAAGCCTTCACTAGAGTGTGCAAGGCAAAACGGCAGACGGGTAACAAAATGCCTGCACCAAGGATTTGGTTTTGTTCAAGCACTCCCAAAGTTCTAATAGCCACTTGTCAAATAAATGCAGCAGACAGAAAAAATAGGGATTACACATACCTTTTTTTCTCTGTTGCCAAGCCTTGACCCCTCAAAAACAAAAAACACCAGCCAAATACGATATTCCAAAACATTTATAAAGACAAACAAGATATTGATGTTTCCCTATCGAAGCCAAGGCTCCTGTAGTTAAGCGCAAACGTCGTTTGTTTTTGTTTCTAGACGTTCTTTGACCGGTGTCTGTGGTTTTCATTGCAATGTTCCCAACACAGTCTGACAAGAAACACCACTCCACCGAGGACAAGGCCACGAAAACATTCTCTTTGTCGGAAAACAATAAAATTCACTCTCCATTCATAACAACCACACGGGCTCCTGTTTAATCCTCACTTCCAAGCCTTGGCAGGCGAAGTTTGCTCAGGCTTTATGTTATTCTCAGGAGCTCTTTCTCAAGCTCTGTTTGTTGATTTATCAGCTGACCCTCTCGCTGTATTTTCTCAGGTGTGGGTTGCCGCTGCTTCCGTATCGGCAGAAGGTGCAGGTTGTTCTCCTGCAGGAGCTCCACACTTCTGTTATCGTCAGTTCCAAGGTTTCACTCGAGAGCCACACAACTATTCGGTAGCTCTGCGGCATTAGTAGCGGGCGCTGCTGAATAACTGCCACCACGGCTTGCGGCTGCGGAAGCTGTAGCTCCGCTACTAGATTTGCCTCCGAAATAGACTGTGATAGCCGGCTGTGGTCTCGTGCTGTCGCAGCCCATGTTTCCTCTAGGGGTGCCAATGGCTTAGCCGAGTCATCTGAAATAAACAAGCAAACCAGATCCGCTGAGTGTGAAATCTTATGTGTGAGTGCGCGGAAGTTGCACGGGTTTAACTTCTGTTCAAAGCAATGGTGGCACCACTGCCTATTACATCATACAAAAATTAGCTGCCTTGCTTTTTACAGTGCCATTACAGTATGTATGGGGAATTAAACATTAGTCTCAAGAGTAGGAGCCGAGTGAATTACCACTCCGCTACACCGCATGGCCAGCGGCAGAAAGAGTGACCTTAGAGCATGCCGTTTGAGAGGTAATTGTGGTGCCATGCGAGTAAAAGAGGTGCACACTAGCTGCGGAGAACTTTGATTCTAGGTCAGCTGTGGTGTGAAGTGTCGCCAGTATGCTTGTGCAAGTAATAAACACCAAACACGAAGAAATGAAAGTTTAGAAAAAGATGCAAACATGACGTAGCAGCACTAAAGTTTTTGAAAAGCCAGGAGAACCCATAGTGATTTCTTCTTCGAAGCACGCAAGCCAACGTAGGTGCCCCGAGGAATGTTTAAAGCACTGGCAAAATATGCCGAAAGTCTATGTTTTTCACTCGGCGAAAGAGAAAACGGCAGGACACAGAAAAATGTATGAGACCAAGATACCTGGTCTGCATGAAGATTTTTCTTAGTTTTTGAAAGGACATGAAGAGCCGAAATGCAACTGAGATGAATACGAGACACACCGTAGTGGATAGCGAAGAATTTAGACCACTTGGGGGTCATAAAATGTATCATAAAGACAAAATACATGTTTTCTCTATGGTGACGTGTTCGTTCATAACTTTCGCTGTTTACCCCACCATTGTTGCTGCTACAGAAAGAATTCGCTCTAAATTTAAGTGCGGATATGTGCGAAAAAGTAGGTATCGTGACGCATGCCTATTCCCTGTTTTCCTCATTACGTAGCTTCAGTGAGTGAAGTCTGGGGGAAAATTGGTCTCAGTGTTATTGTAAGTAGGCAATCTTTTCAGTCAACCAAAGTTGCATTTTGTCTTTGTGGCCGCTTTAACATGGGGTAACCTCTGTCACTTTCCAACCTTTAACCAGAGAACAGGCTGTAGAGGTCGGCTATAAACCTGAGTGCTCTCAAATGCGGATGACAGTTGTTTTAGAGGTGAAACATCTCATACTCGGGGATGTGCTCCTCCCTCCTTTGTTGTTGTCCACCCTGCGCACTCTACTGCGCATGCGCGTCTCCTCAGCGTCGGAAGAGGTTGGGCTGACGTCAGCGCCGTCCACTATAAAAACCAATTGTTAGGCGGCGCCCGGTTTCGATCCCACAACTCTCTGGCCGCAACGGGAGGTACGTGGCACTCTTCCCACTACGCTACAAACCGAGACGGGGGCATGTGCTACGAACGGCCTGATGTCCTTCACTCATTCAAACTACGTCAAGAAGCTACTGATTCCACGATGATGATGATGATGATGGTTGGGTTTTTTTAGCGCAAGGCCAGCTGGGGCAAAGAGCGCCAAACAAAATCTTACAACAAAAAAAGTGGCTACTAAAATGTGTAAGCCAGAATAACAGTAAAATCAAATAAAACCAATGGAGATGGCTGCTGTATAGGGCCAGTGTTGATTACGCATGATAGGATATGAGGTTTAAAAAGTTAACATTAGACAAATATTTAAGAACGCCTTGCGCAGAGACGATGGCATTGTCACCAAAAAACAAGGAAGGGTGTAGCGGAATGTGTTGTCTGCATAATTTCGTGAAGTGTCTGTGTCTTGTTGTGTCGAGTGCCTTGCATCTAATTAAGATGTGGACTAGCGATTGGCCCTCCCCACGCCTGCTGCACATGGGTCTTGGAGAGCCAGTGAGCAGGTGTGAATGTGTTACATGTGTATGGCCTATCCGCAACCTAGCTAAGGTAACTTCAATAAGTCTGTTGTGTGAGTCAGTAGTGTATGCTCCCAAGTGTGGTTTTATTACGTGTAAGTTATTATCTGTCTGTTCACTCCAGTGTGTTTGCCATGCGTTGCGAAGTTAGTGTCTAATGTGTGGCTTCATGTCTATGTACGGCACTGTTGCTATGTCCACTGTATTCTAGAGTGTACCAGCAGTGGCCATTTGATCTGCGGTTTCATTACCGCCTATTCCACAGTGGCCAGGAACCCAATATATTGTTATTCCAAGACTTGAGGCGTATGCCGACATAAGGGCCTTAAAAACAAGATTGATTACATAACTTTGTGAGCATTTTCTTGACAAAAGTGCACGTACAACACTATGAGAATCTGTAAACACTATGGACTTTGAAATTTGATGTTGAACGATGTGATGTAAAACAAGTAAAATGCCGTTTGCTTCAGCCGTAAAAATACTGTTACGGGAGTTCATTATTTTACACACGTTGAGGTTCGGCCCATGCGCAGCACAAGACACCGCCGTAGCTATCTTTGATGCGCCGCAGTAATACTCTGCGCATTGATACTTCTCCTTCAGGAAGAGGAAATGCTGAATAATGGCTACCCTTGGTGCCCTATTTTTGTCAAATTGCAGAAAGGACAAGACACAACAAACTGCCTGGAGTTGGCACGGCGCAATAAAATCAGTAATGGGTGTCTTGTGAATGTGTGAAAATGACACAGCCAGCTCAGAAGCTTCTGCTCTCACTCTGAGAGGGAACGGCATGGAAGTAGATGGACGATTTGCAAAGCGCTGCTCTGATGATGCATGTTGAATGGTTGAATTAAAAGGGTGATTTGTCATAGACATGATTTTAGAGGCATACAACAAGTTAGCGTATGTCCTCTGGTAATACAGGGACCATTTGTGACACTCTGCATAGAGGCTTTCATCGGGGCTAGTGCGAAAGGCGCCACAGGCAAGACGAAGCCCCAAATGAAGCACCGGGTCAAGCATTTTTAGCGCCTTCTTTATCGCGGACCCATAAAACCCACTGCCATAATCCAAGCGAGATCGTACCACTGCAGTATAAATCCACAGGAGGAGCTGCTTGTCAGCACCATAAAATTGGTGTGACAGGACTTTAAGAATGTTCTCTTGATTTTAGGCATTTGTGTTTGAGGTGTATGAAGTGAGGGATAAATGTGATTTTACTATCTAATATTATTCCCAAAAACTTCTGTTCCCCTCTGACAGGGTTTACTACACCAATAATAGAGATATCAGGGTCCGCATGAATTCCGCGCTTCCGGCAGAACACAACACAAGTACTTTTTGCTGGGTTCAGTTTAAAACCATTTGTGTCCGCCCTGCCAGCAAGTTTTTTCACCCCAGGGTGGACTTGGCGTTCACAAATTGAGAAGTTACACGACTTAAAGGATATTTGTACTCAATCTACATATACAGAACATGAAATGGTTGGTGGCAATGTCTTCCGGAGCGAGTTCATCTTAACAATGAATAGTATGCAGCTCAGGACACCGCCTTCAGGAATGCAATTTTCCTGCACATATTCATTGAAAAGTGCACTGCCAACTCTCACTCGAAAGGTCCTTTCCAACATGTAGCTAGCGAGGGTGTTCAGCATGTTGCCGGAGACACCAAACGGCTTGAGTTCACTCAAGATGCCATACCGCCAGGCCGTGCCATAGGCCTTCTCCATATCGAAGAAGACTGTTATACAATACTGCTTATGAATGAAGGCATCTTTTAGATATGATTTTCCCAAAGCAACCAGTTGATCATTGGTGGATCTCCCAGCCCTGAAGCCAGCCTGGCAGCTGTCGAGAAGACCATTGTACTCTAAGAAGTACATGAGTCTCCTGTTGATCATCTTCTCGAACAGCTTACACAGGCAGCTTGTGAGGGCGATGGGACGATAACTTGCGGGAGAGGAAGGGTCCTTCCCCTCTTTCAGAAAGGCCACTACGATGGCCTCCCTCCATGAGCCTGGGAGGTGCCCCGAAACAAATATTTTGTTGTAGAGGTGAAGGAGGGTTTCAAGTGTGTCTGTGTGCAAGTGTTGAATCATAGTGTATGTAATGTTGTCTGCGCCTGGAGCTGAAGGTTTATAAGTACTAAGTGGGATCTTCAGCTCATGCAGTGAGAATGGGGTGTTATAAGATGAGGTCGACTTATTACTGTCTCGCAAGGACTTCTTCTCACAGGATGTTTTGTATTTTATGAAAGTGTTGGTGTAGTTCGCTGAACAGGACATAAGTTGGAAGTGTTGTGCGAGTGTGTTAGCCTGGTCTTCCAGTGTGTCTCCTGTTGTACTAACCAGGGACAGGCTTTGTTTCTGTTGTGCTTCTAGTTTACGTATTCGTGTCCATACTTTTCGCGTGTCAGTGTATGAGTTGACGGACGTGAGGAAGGTGTGCCAACTCTCCCTTTTCCCCTCACGACGTACTCGCTTCCCAAAAGCCTTTGCCCGTTTAAAAGAAATGACGTTATCTGACGTGGTGTACCGGCGACGGACACTCCACGCCTTGTTCTGGGCCTCTCCCACCCGCCTACAGTCCTCATTCCACCACGGCGTCGTTTGGTTGCACGGACTGCTGGAGGCGTGGGGAATGGACTTTTCGGCAGCGTCGCGGATGTGCGCCGTGATGACTAGGGATGCTTCCTCCACGTGTAGGTGTTCTATGGTTGTGTGGTGTAGTGTAGATGTTTCTGTGAATATACCCGAGTTTGTTTTGATTCTCTAAACCTGTTATAGGAAGATGGACTGCATGGGCCTTTACCTATATATGTTAGGGAAGTGGGAAGTGGTCACTACCGTATGGGTCAGTGCCCACGCCCCACTCAAGACATAGAAAGAGAATTGCAGAAACAATAGCAAAGTCGACATGTGAGTATGTATTATGTCCTAAGTTATGGTATATTTTCTGCTTTTTGTTGAAAAGGCATGCTCCTGAAGAGCATGCGTTCTGGAGGAGCCCCAAAGAGAGTTTTGTGCATTAAGGTCGCCTGTTAGGATGTACGGTTCGGGCAGCTGGTCAACCAGCGCCACGAAGTCAGAGCTGAAACGTGCATAATAAGGACGAATGTAAATGGAGCATAGCACTATCAACCGATTAAAAATTATTGTGCGTATTGCTACAGCCTCAAGGACGGTGTTGAGAGCGATAGGGTGGCATGCTAGGGATTTCCGGGCTATTATGGCCACGCCGCCCGAAGAGTGTGTGCAGCCAACCTATCCTTTCTGAATACAATGTACCTATTTAAGAAATTTGTTTGATTGGGATTCAAATGCGTCTCCTGAAAACAAATCACACTTGGCAGGTTCGAATGCAATATCTCATGGACATCATCAAGATTTTTAATGAGGCCTCTACAGTTCCATTGATTAATATGTTCTCTTCCCATTATGGATATTTAGAAGCTACTGAAATCTGTGTGTATGTGTCTTCATGTGTCTTTAGGGGGTGTTACTCTAGGATTTGGCTTTTTGGGCCTTTCTGCTGGCGTGGCCGCCGGAGGCCGCTCCTTGCGGTGCGTTGCAGGCAAGAACGGCGCGACGTCCATCTCCTCCTCAGATGTCCGGGGGGTTCCCGTCGAACCGGGCCCCCCGGACTTGGCCGCCTTTCGGGAGCCCTTTGGTTGAGCCGCCACCGTCGGGGGCGCCAGAGATGGCACGGGCGGTGCGGTGACGTTGGGAGCGGGTGTGGAGCCCGTGGTGTTCATCCCCTCGGCATCCTCCAACGCACTGGAGGACGGGGAGCAGGGGCGGGAGCGGCACCGGTCCTGACAGAAGTGGTTTGCACCACAACCGCTGCTGCCTCAGCAAGCGGCGTGGGGCCGGGTTGGGCTGCGGGAGGCAACCCAGCGGGGGGTGGGGGCGGGACCAGGTCACACGTGCTGAACTGGCTCCCTGTGGACACCAGACGCCGCTCCACCCCCCGGCGAACTGCGTCGGCGTACCTCCCCAGGGGGGAAGAGGTGAACCTCTTTCGCGCATCCGGGAAGGTGATGTTCTCAGTTACCTTGAGGTTGATTACCTTTTTTTCCAGTTGGAGTTTTTCACACTTGCGGGAGTACGCTGCATGCGGCACGCCGCAGTTCACACAACAGAGGGTGTCGGATGGACAGTTGTCACTCGGATGATCGTGCGCCGCGCAGTTGGCACAAGTTGGTCGGCCACGGCGAGAGTTTGTGCTGTGTCCGCACTGCTGGCACTTAAAGCAGCGCCGCGGGTTCGGGATGTAGGGATGGATGGAGCAACGGATAATACCTGCATTTATGTGTTGTGGAAGAACTGCGCGGTCAAAGGTCAAGATAATGTGCTTGGTGGAAATCCTTGTCTTCTCTGCGGATAGTGGTGCGTCTTACGGCAGCGACGCCCTGATCCTTCAAGCCGTCAAGGAGATCCGCATCCGTTTGGTTCAGGAGATCTGTCTCAGATATCACATCCTGCGAGCTATTGAGGCTCCGAAGGGATGTGACCCTGATGTCGAGATCAGCCAGTCTAGAAGCTTTGCAGACTGCTGCTTGTCATTTATTTCAATTAGGAGTTCACGAGACTTTTTTTTGCACTTATACGATTTTCGTATTATGGCTTCAAAATATTTAGCGATCAAGAAGACTGACTGCGGTGCAAGAGGGTGCGCCGGACTGACTGACTCCATGACAGGAAATCGGAAATAATTATCTGGTTCAGGAAATTTTAAAGATGGCAACGCGGGAAACGATACTTTGGTGTGGCCCCTTTTAGGGGGCCGATCACGTTTGGGCGGGGTTTGGAAAATGCCATATATCATAGCATAAAAGCAGGGAGACGGGAGAACTTTCTTTTTTGACCTTACCCTGGTAGTCAAAGAGGTCTCGGAGCTCCCTGCCTGGTAGACAGGCGGGGAGCCCATCGGCCGGAGCTTGACCAAGGCTCTGACGGCCACCGTTTACGGCTTCTACCCTTCACCTTTAAACACCTCGCCACGGTTGGACACGGCTTATGTATGGGAGCTTGGAGTCCGCGGTCTCGCTGCTCACCGTCACCATGAATACCCAAGGTGCCCCGTGCGGAGTACTGATTCAACGAATGCAGGCGAAGCTGAAAGTCAACGGAAACGACGAACTGAAAACTTTAGAGGAGAATGTTGAATTTGCTGCAGGAAAGCGGTGGCGGGAAGCGCCACGCGCCTTGCAGCTCAACCGGAGAAGAGGACGAAGAGGTTCGGGCAGCGGGGTAGGAGCGTGAGCACGCAATAAAGGCGAGAACTAGGAGGTGTACGATCAGGTAACCCGGTGTCGGTCTCTTCGCTGTCTGTACATATCTATACATTTCTCTACATTTCTCTGTCTCTACATGGGGGCTGACACTACGTTCCCATTCGTGCTCCGAAAAATAAAACAACATAACGGCAACACAATGGAACCTACACAGAACCCACATGATGTTTCGCATCCTCCTCATGGTTCCCCACAGAAAGATAGTGTAATTTTTTTCTTCCTTCTTGTATTGACACGTGACATCAGGCCCCTCCTAAGAAACCAAAGCTAAATTTTCAATCACGGGCCCTGACTGAATTGAGCTTACAGATAATGGGTAGCTTTCTTTCCCCCTAAAGATATAAAATTTGCACACACCTGTCGTATAAAATGTTTGTGGTTCTCAAAGTAGTGGCCGTAAAACAAAGTGGTCAGGCGAACTGAGTGGTCGTTGCGTTTTCTTGATGCTCTCACCGTATTTAATTACGCTCTTGCATCACATATTCCAAGTTCGAAGTAAGAATCGGCAACGTTTTGAGGTGTAGTGCCGCGTTGCATGAAGTTGACACGGCGGAGGGCTGGACGGCAAAGTCGGGCGGGAGGGGGGGTTCAGGGAAAAAGAAAAAAATCAGCGAATTGGTAATATTATTTGACAATCATCGGGCGCAGTGTATAGATGGGGGACAATGCAACTGGAAGCTATCAATTCTGATCTGTAATTGCAACGCCACCTGTAATAACATTGCCTGACGCGTCACGCACATTTCAATGGGAAGGGTAGGAACGCTTAGTTCAGGCACTGATCCGCTATGTGGCACGCGCAGGCGGACATCTCGCCTTACGTCACCGCTCGCGAGTCGCGAACGCTGCACCCACTTCTACGACGTGTGTTTGTCAGCTTACCTGTTAGGCTTCAAGGGCCGTTTCGCTTACATCTTAGCCGCGACGGGGCGCTAGTTCTGTGGCACACTGGGGATCGCGTTCAACGTGTCGCTCGCTTCATACTTGCTGCATTTTTCCAAAGATAAAGACGGAGGCGGACTAAAATAGTGTAAGAACATACTGATTGTCGGGTAGACATATAGCTAACAGAAAAACGATATTTTCGGATGGGGCAGCCATTATTCTACTGATATTTTTCTTCCTGGGGTATTTAGAGAAGAAAAAAATGCGTGCACGTTTTTTGTTCAGGCGCTCACTTCTACGATTACTTTTCAATATTATCACTGCTTGTAAACTTCAGAAAATTATAGGAAGCAAAAGGATAAGCAGCTGGGATCCCGCCACGCTGTCCGGGCGCTTCTACAGTACAGTCCTCAATTTTAGAAGTGCGTACCGATGCGGAATGCGAACAGCGGGGTCAAAACAATACCTAAATGCGGAGGGGATAGAGCTGAGATGCCCCACTCAGAAAATTTCAGGGCCTGTGATCCGAGTAGATAAGCGCGCCAAGCCGGCATCAGCCTGCGGCAGCGCAAGAGATTTTGCTTCGTGACAAAGGAAGTTTTATCAGTGACGGACCAAGACAGACAGGCATGGTGAAAAAGCCATGTTTTCACTTGCCCCTGAAGCGCTGTGGAATAGTATTTGGTTTTAAACGAGAAGACTCAGGTTCGAGTCAGACATTTCGATGATTATTTTTAACTTCGTAGATTTTCGGTCATCGCGATTTTGTTAACACTTTTTTCCCTCTGGTTTTTACTATACCAAGATATCGACAAACATGACTTCTACAATGACTTGAATTACGTATATAGGTTGTGTTCCGTGTCGTTGGGCTGGCCGGGTTAGATTAGGCTTGTTTCAGGTTGGCTGGATTTCGATAGGTTATGACGTGTTCGTTTAGGTTATTAGGTACTGCGAGGTTATGTTATGTAAGGTTACGTTGGGGCGTAGTATTATTGAGCAAATTTTAGGCCAGCCAGCTTTTAAGGAAACTGCAGTAAGAAGTTCCCGGAGGTAAATTCACACGGCCGCCGTGAGATTAGACGCAGCCAAGTAAATTATCTGCAAGAGGTGGGGGGGGAAGAGAGGGGGGGCTTTCCACATGCCTAATAAGGCAATCTGTTTTTTCGATACTGATCGAAAGTTCGATGATCGTTTTATTATAAGGCGCTGAAATGTTCAAGCAAATATTCAAGTGGTGAACATGGGCACTTTGTTTGTCCTATCTAAAGAAAAAATGGGGTTCGGCCGGCACCAGAATCCCGGGACGCTCGCCGCCGAGTCTGTACATAAAGCAGCCGCGTCGGCGGATTGGATCGAAAGCGCGTCATCCCTATTTCGTATTTGCCGCGCTTTCGAGGCGCGTTTTCAAAGAAAGTGCTAGGTGTTGTGCCGCGCCTCCGCCAGATGGAGCCACGGGTCCCGCGACCGATAGAAGACGCAGTGAAACATCCCCCTCGCGAGCGGCACGCTCAAATGCAGAGCATTTCCGGGGGCGCACGGCGTTATGTAGTTTGCGTTACGTTAATGTTGTTGCACTTGTTGCAACTGCTGACGAGAGAGCGCTCGTCAGCAGTAATTTGAATGAGTCAACAATATAAGGCGCGTTCGAAGCGTCCCATTCTGTGTCGGCTTTGTGGCGCAGTGGGTAGAGCACCATGTACATTGCGTTCCGCCCGCAGGGTCGAGGGTTCGAAACCGGGCACCGGATAGTATTTTTTTATATAGTAGGGAGGGGTGCGGTGCGGACAACGGACGTCAACGCGAGTGACATCGTGAGTTACTGAAATGCTCTGCATTTAAAACTGTTTATGTCACTGGTGCCATCCACCACTGCCTGCTGCAACTGCAGGACTGGTTGACTCTGCACAGGCAGCAAGTGACGTGTGCCGTCGGAGTCAATCTTATTCTCGGGCCGTGTGGCCTGCTACTATGCCGACCAGCTACATGGTTGGCGACATGGGTCGAGGTGGTAGTCCTCCCCCTAGAAAGCAATGTGTAACGCACCATCACAAAACAGCTGGAGTGAATGAGGGAATGGAATGGCTCAAACACCAGCCTTGCAATGAAAATAGTCACTCCCACACATACCCTTGCATCAGTGATCACAATTCAGACCTCTCTTTCAAACCATAGTAGCCAGTAGTTGCAAATGTAAAAATAAAAGCTTCATTTTAAAGCTGCTGTGCTGTAGCTTTGGCAGGCCTCAATGTTTTTCAATATGCTGTGGTTTCACAGTGCTGCTGATGAGCGGATAGTACGTGCTGTCACGTGACGGGTGGCGAGGTTGTTTTGACCAGCTCAGAGAGATGGATGCAGGAATACCGTTGACGTGTTAACAAAACAAGCATTTAATGCGCACTTTGAAAAACCCTAAAGCAAACCACTTAATAAATCAATTGCACGCACCGGGTAACCATCAAACCTCAAAATAAATATCCCGAAATAGAATTCAAAGCAAAACCCCAGAGTATCTACAATAAAGTTCTACACTATTAGTTCATATACACTCCTTACACAGAGTACTAATTGTGTCCTACGACTCTGTTCTTAATGAACTGGCCCAGCCTGCTGTGTCGCACATGCTGTCGCACATGCTGCATGTCCGCGACGCGGTGGTAGCCGTCCTTGTCTCGCATCGCTGCTGGTGTTCGATGCGTGCGGCCGTTCCTTGGACAGCGGGGGCCCCACGCGTGCTTATGTTTCCTCGGCTGCTACCCCCTGGTAGCCACTGGCGCTGGAGGTCTCAGGTAGGCCCAGCATGAATGTAGCCCTTCGGGGACGCGGAAATGCAGGTTGACAGGGCGTGGACGTTGGCCACCGGTGCTCGACCACAGCCGCTGGGGCCACAAGACACACGTTGGCGGTGGGCCTATGATGCCGCAGCCGATGCGAAGTCGGCCCGCTCCCGCCCAGGCTTGGTAGGCATAGTCGATGGCCTTGCCGCGTCCCCTTGGCTCGTTCCTTCAAGCTTACGTGCTCCTGCCGCCTCCTGGTTTGCCTCTTCATTTTCTGTTTACGCCCGGCATTTAACCGCTCTGGGATTGATCGCGGCGCACTCTCATTGGCTCCTCATGGATTGTAGGGTTTAACGAGCCGATGCAACGCAGGCGATGAGGCGCGCCGTAGTGGAGGCTCCGGATGAATTTGGACCACCTAGGGATCTTTATAGTGCACCGAAATTTCGAACACACGGGCATTTTTGCTTTTCGCCTCCATCAGAAAACGGCTTCCGCTGCCGGGAAACGAACCCGCGACCTCGTGCTCAGCAGCACAACGCCTTAGCCACTGAGCCACCACGGCGGGTCTCATTGGCTCTTTGCCATTTCATGTCCTTATATTGCCGTCAAGCCACTAGTCTCCTGCGCAGCGTTCTTTGATTGGGTGACCACTGCGCTGCCATATTTGACCGTGGTGCCTCGGGGTTGCCGCGCGGCGTTCCTTTATTAGTGCATTCCTGGAAGGCACTTCAAATTTCGATTTATTTGTTCTTTTCTTTCCCTTTTTGGAGGTTCTGATGCATCCCCTCTGAGGGGGTGCCCTGACACATGACACTTGGTTGAGGTCAGATTATTTGCCAGGGTACAGAAGCAGCACATACAAGGACCTGGATTTTCGAGACTGGCAGTTTGTATAGTGCATATTATTCCCGGTGTTTAAGAAATTCTGATACACAATTTCATATGCGCTTATTCATACGAGTTTATTCTTCTCGTTTTTTAAGGCCTAAAATGAGAATTCCACCCATCGGGTACATTGAGTGGGATAGTAGATCAACAATTTGGATGGCGATAACGGTACCCCCTAATGCGATATTTAGGTGCAGCAGCACTGCGCTGAGGCAGCACTCAATCGTGGGTTCTTTCGACTGCAGGGATGATGAGCCTCTCCGTCGGCGGCGCGAAGTGAGTTTCAGGAAGGGACCTCAAAATGCATCTTAAGCGAACGCAAATCATAGACATGGACAAGCCCCCCTCATGTTTTCGACAAGGGTTGCGGCGTTCAGCGTCTCCTGCAATCACAGCTTACTGCCCCCTCCACTACCTCACCGCAGTGGCTCGGAGAGCGCTCGTTCGCGCCGCCATTGCGAACCACCCTCCCCTCCCAATTTTGCGGCACTCTCCTCCTTTGCTTTCTTTCACTCGTTCGTCTTCCCATCGTTCGCTTTTTCTTTCACTCGGTATTCTCGTCGTTCTCTCGGTCACGACGACGGCGAAGCGGCTCAGCCCAAAGACGGGCCACAAAGGCCTGCGCCCTAAAATTGAAATCAGGGGTGACAAAGTCCACAACCTTTTAGCCGTCTACGTTTTGCTTTTTAATACGGGAATAAAATCGCCGCATGACGCGGAAAGGAAACACGAACTTTTCTAATATAGGGCATGAAAACGGTAACATACATCGGTAACTCATGCTATTGTCTTTCAACAAAATTTCAAAGGTGTTACTTAGTGATCTTCAATTCCTGTCGCTTTCCACGTAAACGTCCTCGTTCAACTTATACTTCATGTTGTTCCCGCATTATTCAGTACTACCGCGTCCCGTCTCGTGACACCAAAGACGAAGTTAAAATTCCGCAGCAACTTCTCGCCACTGGGCAGCTTTCGCTGCAACGAAAGATACGCCCACCTTCTTGCGCTTTTATTCGCTTCGTTGGATCTTTAAAAGCGACACAAGAAGAGTCTTTTCACCTTGTGTCAACCTTGGCGAAACGTTTATTTGCTCTTCTTGGATGCACGCGCACAAAAACACGAACGCGTATAAAACCAACGAAACACTGTCAAGAAATCCGACGCTACACCGACGCTACCGACGTGGCTAGATTGAAGGAAGCCCTTGATCCAGTACGCAGTTATTGGGAGGAGCCTGAAGGCCCGTTACGTCAAAAGCAAAAAAAAAACCCGCCCGCATCTTCCCACGGGGAACTCGAGTAAATGCGTCGCAGAGTGTGGGGGTATCGCGTGAAGGTTGCGTAATTGGGTATGGTTTGGGAATGCTTAATTGTTATTTCGTCTTTTTTATTCTTGTTTATTGAATGAAGGAGAAGCGAAGGCAAGGATGGTAAGTTAAAGTCTGTCTTTATTGCTTGGTCAAGCGAAAGCCGAGCAAAGACGTCCTTGACTGAATTCCGAACGCGCGCTCCGCCGCTTATATACACACCGCCCGCGTTCGAGGGAGAGGATTACGGGGGAGAAGACGGCGCATGCGCACACTATCCGTTACACAGCGCGCGAACTTTTTCACGCACCCACCACGCACGCCGTTATCCGTGTACACGCCCTCGCCGCCGGTTACTGTTGAGCGCGACGCCGCGCACGGTGAGCCTACGACGCATTAGGGCACAGACGCGCTCCCCCCCCCGCACCGCCGCCGCTGTTGTTGAAGCGACGGAGCGTACGGGGTACACGGGCTCCTCCCGCACCGCCGCACCTGTTGTTGAGAGCGAGCAGGGTACGGGGGAGGAGACGCGCATGCGCAGTAAGCGCTGTGGACGGCGCCGACAACATCGACAGTGACATCGCGAGCCTAAGAAATGCTCCGATTTTAAAACAACTCCGAAGTGTTTTTCTGCTCTTCGTAGTATCTGTGAGCGCCGCGGTGATTGCTTCAACGTAAACAAATCAAAACAAAACCGCGTGGCGCCTTGCTTCAGCGCTTTGCCACTAAACACGCAATAATGCAGCGAAAATCTTTTTGGAATATAAGTACATTACCAAACATTGTGGACTCTTCGGCTCGCTTGCTCCCCAGGGAAAGATGCGGCTCCCGCGTCTGCCCGCGGCATTATGCTTTTCAAGGCGTGCCCGCCGAGAGTGGACGACTCGGTCACACTTCATCAAACCCATTCCGTCTGGCTATACGGACATTCGCAGCTGCCTCTACTTCATGCTGCCGCTTTCATGACACCCCCACATCTATTCCAGGTAATAATACCCTTACAACTGCCGTCCTTGCGAAGCTCGTGTGGGAATGCGTAACGTCACTGGGAATGCCCATACCACCCGCCCTTCCCTATTTGCGAAGCATTACGAGTGCGGGCGTATCGGCTCGTGGCCTGAAATTGAAGAAAATTTTGCCACTCGAGCCAACCAGCGACAACTCACGGCATGCTGAAATGGGAACATGCCACACAGGCACACATCAAAGTCTCGCCAATTCCACGCCATATGCACCCTACTCACAACGGGGATCGAAGAAAAGCACGCGTTCGTGTCCTAGAGAAGCGATATTCCAACGACCCTGACACCCGATACACGGAGAACGCAACCTAGTCGACCCGAACAGCCGATGCAATGGTTGCCCTCGATGCTCAAGGCTCTATCCTGACATCCGCCACCATCGCTGATACCAACACCATTACTGCCGAAGAGACAGCCATAGCCCTCGCCGCCAGCACAGCACCTACTGGCTTTGTAACCATCTTTACCGACTCACAGCAAACTTGCCGCAACTTTCTGACCGGATGCATTTCACCTCCCGCAACTCAAGCTTCTCCACACAATGAAGGCCCTGCCCTACATCCAAATTGTATGGACCCCAGGTCATGCCTAACTCCCACGGAATGACGCGGCACACTCCGCTCACCACGATATCCTACTTCGGGAATTCCCATCAGGGGCGGGCGACTTGCCAGCACCCTCCTCAAAACTCCTTGTTCCCAGTCGCTACACCGATATACTGCAACACCGTGAGAGCCGCCGCCGTTACCCACCTCTCATTCTTCCCTCAAACCGTGCGACGCCCAAATATGGCGCAGTCTACGGACGGAAATACCTTTTAACGCCCCTTTTCTTCGCCTTATATCCCCCACTACATACCCTAACAACTGCCCTGCCTGCCATAGCCCCAATACGATGTGCCATATTGTATGGGCATGCGCCGACGACCCAAACCCACTCCCTCCTCCCACCCGAGAGCAGTGGAAGTGCGGTCTGACCAGCTCTCAGCTTGAGACTCTGGAACACCTGATCTTCAGGGCTAGAGCAGCAGCAGTCGCTCGCGGCTTTCTGAACTGAGAAGAGGCCACCCACCGTTTATTTTCTTTTTTAATGCGAAGCATCTCATGGTCGGGGCTATTTCCCTCTCTTGTTGTGGTTGTTGTGCCGTCCACGCCCCAACTGCGCATGCTCGGCTTGCTGAACGCCCGGAGGTGGCTTGCCTTAAATGATTCTGGAGCGACAGTGTTGCCGGTGTCTTCCAGGGCCTGCACGAGACGAGCACGCTTCCCCTTTAAGGGCTCCTGGAGCGACAGTGTTGATGGTGTCTTCCCGGGCCGGAACGAGATAAGCACGCTTCACGCGCCTTCGACGTTTCAACGTCGTCGGCCGCGTCGTGCGTCGGTGAATCTCGGCGGGCCGTGATTACAAGCAGCCCACAACCATCAGGGGAACGTGTATTGACCTCAGCTTCAGCAACTTTAGGGTTCATCCATTACAACATTAACTTTATATTTCACAGACCATAAGGCGGTTCTAATCAAAGCGGAAAGCCAGCCACAACTCGACATCACCTACGTTGAACATGATGATGACAATGCCTAAATAAAGACAAACGTATTCCACGTACAAAGTCTCTCTTTCTCTCTCTGTTGAAAAAAAACCCCACTCTAACACCCCCGTCCGATAAATTACACCATCTCCTCGTAGATGCTTCCTGGCCGGAACGAGATAAGCTCGCTTCACGGGCCTTCGACGTTTCATCATCGTCGTCGGCCGCGTCGTTGCGTCGGTGAATCTCGGCGGGCCGTGATTACAAGCAGCCCACAACCATCAGGGGAACGTGTATCGACCTCAGCTTCAGCAACTTTAGGGGTCAATCTATTACAACATTGACTTTACATTTCACAGACCATAAGGCGGTTCTAATCAAGCGGAACGCCAAGCCACAACTCGACGTCACCTACGTTGAACATGATGATGACAATGCCTAAATAAAGACAAACTCATTCCACGTGCAAAGTATCTCTTTCTCTCTGTGTTTAAAAAAACCCACTCTAACACCCCCGTCCAATAAAATTACACCATCTCCTCGTAGGATGCTTTTGGTCGAGCATGTTCACTCCCTTGTTGTTGCGCCGTCCTCACCTCCACTGCGCATGCGCGTCTCTCCTCCAGTCTCCTCCTCACAGCCGAATAAACGAGGGGTCCGAACCCGCTGCGAACTATCCACTTCGCATGCGTGTCTCTCCTCCATTCTCCACCCTCACCCTACCCACGCGTCTTCTTACTCGAGCACCACACACCAACTCTACTCTAACTACTCACTTCAACTCTACTTACACACCAACCAACCCCCACTGCTGCTTCGCATCCTCCTCAAGGTTCTCCCCCCCCCAGGGAAGATGGGGAAATTTTTTTTCTCGTCTTAAATAAAAACGTTTTTGTAACGCCCCCTAATGCGGATAACGATCCACAGGAGACAAAATTTGCATGATTTTGTTAAAGATGGCGAAAGCTTGGACAGGTTTTCTAGCTTTCGACGAGGATCTTCAGGGGTCAAGACTGTTAAGTGCACACAGTTTGATACCGAGTTGTAAAAAAATCACAAGTCTTGAACACTTTACTAAACGTCACAGCACTGTTTATTTATTTATTCAACAGAGATGAAATCACACGAAAGTAAATTGTGACCTCAGCCATTCATCAGGTGCAGTGCATCAGCATTCAAGAATTCTGAAGTGGATGGCTTGAGAACACACCGCACACCAGTGTGTTGTGCGCCCCTAATTTGCAATGTTCTCTCCAACTAAACTCTGTCATTACCTTTGAAGCACACTTCGCTATATTTTTCCTGCTAATAAATGAAATAAATGGACAAACCAAATTAAATCAAGAATATTTTTTGTGAGGAATACCAAATAAGGCCAGTTTCATCCCTCAAAGTCTACTAATAAAGCAAGTTACGCATTGCCGCTTCTTTGTTCATTGTCAACAAGTCACTTGGATACTCGACCTTTGGTGCTTTTGTTACAGTTCGAGGCAAGAACCTGCATAACTAAAGCCCTCACAGTGTTCGGGCCCGGGGAATGAAATATAGACTTCTGTGCTGAATATTTCATGGTGACTAGAGTCAAGCTGAATCAAATGTCTTGAAGGAGTGCTTTCCGGAACGCTATGGACTTCCACAGGGAGCAAGCTTCGCACCAATGGCTTTAAAAGACGGACTGCTATGTGCAGTAAAAGGATGCTTTACTTAGGTGTCTGAGAACTGAAATCGCATATTTATCTTTCGGAGACCTTCAATGATTGCAAACTTTCTCGAACAGCAAGCTGAGGTCATATATAGCATTCCGCTAGCTGGCCGTCAAATACATGTAGGTAAGACTATATGCAGGCTTCACTTCAATGTAGTCATTACCACAAATATTAGTACACAGGGCCAAAACAAAGTTCAAGAAATAATATCAGAGCACTAACCGGGAGAAACAGAAATCCGTGACTACTTTTATCTTTGCTTGTGTAAAGAACTGTATAGCAGACAGGCAACAAGATTACAGCAGGTGTGTGATGCGATCACCATCCCCTTAGAGTGCATAAAATGGAAATAGTCCAGTCTACTTGTATGACAGGCCAGCTGATGATTAAGAGAATGAACACTGGACTGGAGTACGAGGAGGGTGATGTGGATGCCGCAGGTACACCTAGACAGTACCAAGTCTTCTCACAACCATCTGGTTGGCAGACACTGGAGATGTTGCCACAAGAATACACCTGCATGGACTTCCATGTAATAAAATTCTCTGCAAACATTTCTGCACTGTCTTTAGGCCTAGTGACTCTTCCTTCTCGAGCGTCCTGTAAGTTACCTCCATGGACCTTTTTTATCTATGATATGCGCGCTCGACATTGATACAGGCGAAATCAGACTAGGCCCCACTGAAGACCAGCTAGAACCTCATGAAGTCACAACTATACTACGCATACCTCAAAGCTCATCAGTTTGAACGGTAGCCTCACAGGAAACTTTAACAGTTTTGTCTTGTACTCACGGGCCCTTTTTAGCTCTGGATTATGCTAACAAGAGGCTTGAGGAGGCCTGTGTCTTTTAAGTGAGCCGATTACTGTAGTTTAAGTCAAAGGTTCTTGCTTTTCTAAGAAAAGCCGTCAGCTCACCAAGAAACACCTTGCTGCTGACAGTGAACTGAAACCACTGCATTTTGAACAGTGCTAAGAAGACGAGGACAGGAAGAGAGACAATACAGGTGCTTCTTACTGCTGTTCAAGATACTACCGAACCAATTAGCTCAGCTGCCTTTACAAAGGAGCCCTTGCGTACTAGAAGGCGTGCTGGAAAGTTTTGAGGCCATGCACAAATGTTAACCCCACTTTCTCAAGCCACGTGCGGGATGAAATTGCAGAAACTGCGACAATACACTTGAAAGATACAATTGCTGGCATCACGGTTGGCACAAGTGGTAATCCTAGAATACTGAGAATTTTTTTCTTTTTACTTCGCAGCAGATGCTGTGTTCATTAGCCAACTTGCGTGTTTTGTTCAATGCCTGCATAAAAAACCCACACTGTCTGTGTATACGCACCCCCAATTTCCTCCTGAGACCTTTCAGGACTACCTGTAGTTCCTTTTAATCTCACGAGCCCTATAGCACTTTAAATGTCGCACAATAAGTTGTCAACTCACTTTTATTAACGTACGCCCACCCATATTCCTCAAAACATGTCGATTCTGTCATTAAATAAATGCCTCATCCAGTCCACTTTCATCCCATTATAGTCACACACAATGTTATTCATAATGGAGCAAATTACCCCTGTTCAAATGGGTCAAGCGACTTAAATCTCACCCCCCGCCACCGGGATGATTTCAGGCATGGTACACAAGTTAGACACTGAGGAAAGCGACACTTATAAAGTGAACATAATTTGTTTCCGTTAACGTTGCGTTATTTAATCTTCGTTGTTTCGCGTAGGAGGGGAATTCGAGCATGCAGGCGATCAGAGATGAAAATTGGAGACTTACAACTCTGACTTTTGGTAAGGGCCCTCCCACCCATTTATGCCGCACAGCTCCCCGCATTTCGAATCCCGCTCCCCGCATTTCGAAATCGATACCCCACTAAAATGAGCCGACAATGATGAACTTGTCACCTTTTCACTATGTGTCAAGGAGGGGTAAACATATCAGCCGAAGTGACAATGCTCAAAAGTAGTTGACACAAAGGGGGTGGAGCAGGGAGATATACGCTGTGCTTATATTACATTGTTCATTAGGAAGTCAGTTACACCCATTGTCACCTGTTTATCTTTCTTTGTAAGCATTTTTCTTTCCAGATACAACCCTCAATTGCTGCACCTCGGAACATTTTCATCGACTACAGTTACTGACATACCTTCTCGATATTATTTCACTTCAGCGAACATAGGCCAGAGTGTTAAAAATTCCCCGCATTTCCCCGAGGGGAAGAATGTGAAAGTGCGAATGCACGAGTTGAATTTGCGTGGTTCGGTAATGTTCGCAAAAGAGAGATCACACACACACACACAACTACAAAGAAAGAAAGATGCAGTTATTCACAGACACCTATTTGTGTTGTCGTTGTACTTGATTGCTAGAGCGGATCTCAGCTTTGAAATTTCGTGTCAGTACTCCTTTAAGCGGGTGCATTAGCCCTTCTCACGCCCGATTCCTAGCCAATCCCCCACGTGGGTATGTGCCATGTCAGCGGCCAGGCAGCGCGCGCCCATCTCCCCCCGTTGCCAAGGAAGACGAGGAGATTCCTGGCCAATCCCCCACGTGGGTATGCCTATGCGGACATCGCCGGTGGACGCAGGTTCAGGGTCGCTTAAGAAGTGCATTAGCACTTAAAAGCTTTTTTACATATGTATCTGCTAAGTTACATACACACTAACTGATCATCCACAATTGCGATCTTTTATAGGAGATAATGCCACCACACGACCTCGCTCAAAACAAATGCATTTGTAGGTGACCGCTTTTCCGACATCGCGCGTTTTTTCTCTCCGGTGCCAGACAATGGGGCTAAAGCTTTTTTGCTTCCGTACTAACTGCCGTGCTTACGTCGCCGGGGTATCCAAACCCCTCGTCTGTCCGAGCTCCGTCAATGCCGACACCAGAGTTTGAACGCTGCGACTGGCGGCAGTGTGCGACAGACTATCATCATGTAGAAAATGCTTTTGGAACTGTCAGCTGCGAGGAAGATCACAACACCCACCGCACCTTCGTATCTGTTGACACTTCGCTGCGCTTCGACGGCCGATAAAGGCTTCCAATTTATTGCACAAAATTTCACCCTTCCTTCGCGGGAGCCGTTCGGCTACGTGACGTCACCAAAATATAGCCAAAATATAGCTGCGTGACGCAGGGCGGCTGACCTCGCTCCGATCCAATTGCGTGAGACGCCACTGAGAGAATCCTCGGCGGAAGGCCACCGCATCTTTTTCAGCGGCCTTCCGGCACCCAGCAGAATACGGCCGTTGGCGTCAACAGAAAACTCCCGCAAAAATGTAAAAGTAGCTACTGGCACAGCCAGGAATCGAACCTGGAACAAATAAAGATAAAGAGCGAGACCCCTTTCTCCTACCGACTGAGCTATGAGCCCACGCGGAGACCGTGGAGACAGACGGTGCACTCACTGAGCACATCTGCGTGTTTACTCCCTGTGGTCTCGCTCAATGCAACGTAATAGAATCATGCGACCTGTCGCGCTGCTGTGCGCTCCACCCACGGCACTTGTAGCGCACGTGTGCGTGCCTTCCACGTAAGCTAGGAGTTATAAGCATTAAAGGAAGCTAACACCAACACATGGCATCCCACTTCTCTTTCGTCTCTGCCGTCGATCTCGTCGCCTCTGTCGGCGGCGGCAGAGACCGAGAAGTGAGATCGTCTTTTCAGCTACCTTTTATTTTACAAAAAAGGAGTGTCCACTCATGTGCTTCACCAATACAACTCAACCAATCACTGTTCATGAATTATGCATATTTAACCTTAGCAAAGACTGTCTCTTTGAAGTATAAAGGTTGTGGTGAAGTGCTTTCTTGTGTCTGGTTTCTCTTGTAGAGCGCATGCCACGGAGGCGTTGAAACAGCGACGACCAGCCCAGGTAGCAAGGCCGGTTTAGTCCAAACGCCGTGGGGTCTCTATCTCCTGATGCCAGGAGCGCGCGAACCCTCTGCCGGGTGAGCGCGCCCATGGGCCTGCGTCACGCTGCTGCCGCTGGCACTGTGGCTTGCCGCTACAGGGCTCCCCCCCAAGAGAGGGGCTGGTGTAACGCTCTGATGAACGCAACGTACATGATGGTCACGGTGGTGCACAGCCACAGTGGCAAGACTCGTAGGGTTGATGTCGGCGGCGGTTACGTATGCCGGCTTCAGGCGCTCTAGGGCTATGTTGTCGTGTGAGCCATTGATGTCGATGACATATGTTGACGAGTGTCATTCTACAACAGGGAAAGGGCCAACGTAGTGGGGTTGCCATGGGCGGCGCACGGTTCCGTACCGTACAAACACGTGTGTTGCCTGTTCAAGTTCCGGAAGCACATAAGGTCCTCTGGGTTTTCGTTCCAGTGTAGGCTGCGGTCGAAGATGAGCGAGGATCAATCTCAGCGATTTCACGTAGTCCGCGGCGGAAGACGCTTGAGACGGTACCTCGAACAGGTCGGCTGGTAGTCGAAGCTGGGTTCCAAAAACGAGTTCAGCCGAAGAACACATCAGGTCAGTTTTGAAGGCGGTGCGTATGCCCAGAAGTGTGAGGGGAAAGCGCTGGACCCACTGTGTTGGGCAGTCGTGTGCTGTGAGCGCGGGAATGAGTTGGTGGTGAAAGCGTTCGACGAGTCCATTTGTTTGTGGCTGGGTACGCTGCTGTGCGCAAACGAGTCGTGCAGAAGAGGTGAAGGAGCTCGGCGAACAAAGCAGACTCGAACTGCCGTCCGCGGTCGGCGACGATGGATAATGGGCATCCGAAGCGCGCTACCCACGTCAACACGAATGCTGACGCTACCGTTGGCGCGAAGATGTCGGGTAGCGGTGTGGCTTCAGGCCAGCGTGCGAATCGGTTCACACAAGTCAGTAGGTAGCGGTAGCCTTGACAAGAGGGCGAGGGACCCACGAGGTTGATGTGCATGACGGCGAAGCGCTAATCAGGTTGTAGGAACGTCTTTGCCGGCGGAACTGGGTACCGGTGAGCCTTTGCGCGTTGGCATAGTGCACAGGCGCGAACCCAGTCGCGAACATCAGCGTTCATTCGAGGCCAGACAAAACGAGCCGCGAAGAGTTTCTGCGTGGCTCGAATCCCAGGATGGGCCATGTTGTGCAGGACATCGAATAGCTCGCGACGGCAGGTTTTGGGTACGACTGGTCGTGGCTTTCCGGTCGACAAGTCGCAAACGACCTGCTGTCCGTCGAGCGTCACCTCTTCGAGCTAGAGCGCACTTGGGGATGTGCGAAGACGCAGCAGCTCCGTGTCGTCTGCTTGGTTAGCAGCCAATCGGTGGAGGTCCGGTGCAATTAAAAGCGGCGAAGTGGAGTAAATGGTGTCCACGGGGCTTAGAACATCCGCAGCTGTGTTGTCAACTCCACTGACCTGCTTGATATCCGTCGTGTACTCGGACAGGTAGGCAAGCTGCTGCACTTCTCGTGGCGTATAATGTGTGTCGGGCCGGCTGATAGCGTACGTCAAGGGTTTGTAGTCAGTGAAGATGGTGAACTGACGACCCTCAAGAAGATGTCGAAAATGACGCACAGCCAGATACATTGCCAAAAGTTCACGCCCGAAGACACTGTACGGGTTTGCGGTGGGGTTAGACGTTTTGAGAAGAAGGCCAAGAGATGCCCCACGCCATTTACGTGCTGTTGGAGGACAGCTCCCACAGCAGAACTCGAGGCGTCCGTCATCAGCGCGAATGGCCGTCCTGGATTTGGGTGAGCGAGGAGAGCGGCGTTTGCCAGCGCACGTTTGATGGCATGAAAGGCTGCCTCAGCACTGGCGTTCCAGTCTAATTTAGTAGTAGATCACTTCCCGGAAAGTAGGCGGTCGAGAGGCTCAAGCAGAGTTGCGCAGTTCCTGATAAAGCGACGGTAGAAGTTTACCAGACCCAGGAACTGGCGAAGCTTGGTGACCGACGCTGCTGTTGGGAAGTCAAGAATGGCCTGGACCTTGTTGGTGAGGGGCCGAATGCCTGTAGCATCCAGTCAATGTCCCAGAAAGTCGAGGGCGGGAACACCGAACTCGCTCTTCGTTGCATTGATGACAACGCCATGGGCAGCTAAACGACTGAGGAGAATGCGGAGATGGTGAAGGTGCTCCTCTAGGGACGTACTTGCTACCAGCAGATCGTCCACGTAAGCATAGACGAAGGGCAGTCTACGCGTCACTGCATCGATGAAACGCTGAAACGTTTGGGCAGCGTTCCTGAGGCCGAACGGCATTCGGAGGAACTCGAAAAGGCCGGAAGGTGTTGTGATGGCCGTTTTGTATATGTCCTCCTCAGCCACGGGGATCTGGTGATACGCCCGGACAAGGTTGATTTTTGAAAATATGGTGGTACTCTGCAGACTGGCGTGAAATCTTGTATGTTGGGAAGGGGGTACCGATCTGGGATGGTGGAGAGGTTCAAGAATCGGTAGTCGCCACAAGGTCGCCAGTCACCATTCTTCTTGGGTGCCATGCGCAAGGGTGATGCGTAGCGGCTGGAAGAAGGTCGGAGTATGCCAAGTCCCAGCATGTGCTCGAACTCTGCACGGGCGATCTTTAGTCGGTCGGGAGCGAGACGTCGCGGACTAAATGAAACGGGCGGTGCGGTAGTGGTGATATTATGACGAACGTCATGAGTCTCGGGCTGAGTCCAGTCGGGTGGTAACGTGACAGTGGGGAACTCCTTTAGCAGGGCGGCAAATGGTTATTCAGCAACCGTAGCGCAGGAAGGTGCTACATCAGCAGCTGCTGTCGCTACGACGCCTTGAACTGAGAGGAGGGTCGTGGAGTAGAGAAGTCGCCGTCGCTGACGTCGAATATGAGGCCATGTTTGGTAAGAAAATTTGCACCAAGGATGGCAGAGCGAACGTCCGCGACCGCAAAAATCCACCGAAATGTTCTTCGAAGACCCAGGTTCGAAGTCTGGGATCGCTGCGCGAACACGGAAATGCGCGGACCGTTCACTGCCTGGAGGTCGAAGACTGCGCTGGAGTTGCGGTCGTGGCGTGAAGCTGGCAAGACGCTGACTTGCGCTCTCGTGTAGACGAGAAACTGTTGTCCGGTGGTACGATCGACGATGTGAAACAGGAGACATTCTTCAATGGGGCCAGAACCGCTCGTCGCCGCTAGCGGTCTGCCGGGCCGTTTCCCGTCCATGAGCATGGCAAGAGGCAGTGGTGAGCGTCTGCGCCGAAACGGCGGTGGTAGACGCATACACCCGGGGCTGATGTAGGGCTGCGACCACGAACGGCATCACGGCGTCGGGAAGATGAGCGGTCGCGTTGGCGTGACGAGCGAGCAGAATGCGAGGAGCTGTTTTTCCTCGTCGCCGCGACGAGTTGCTCCAGTCGTTCGCACAGGTGATCGACACTGGCAGGCTACGCAGACGCACCTTCGTCGGCAGGAACTCGCGTCGTGCGAGGAGCAGGTGATACTGGCGTCGTGGTCACAGCAGCAATAGGTGAAGCTGTTCTGGCTACTTCCATTACCTTGAGCGGCCAGGGACGCGAGCGAAGGACGATCCATGGATGACGCTGTTGCAAGGACCATTTGCACGTTCGCAGGCAGGCGCTGCAGAAAGAGCTCGCGCAGCAATGGGCCGTCCATGGCTTGGGCACGTGAGCCAAGGAGCTGGGTCATGCGCCGCAGGAGTTGGCTCGGTCTGCGGTCGCCAAGCTGTTCGGTGTAAAGTAGCTGCTGCAGGCACATGCGCTCAGATGGTGCTGTGCGTTCGAGTAGCGCTGCTTTGAGCTGGTCGTAGGCCGTTGCAGGTGGTTTGCGTATGAAGAAGGCAAGAATGTCCGCAACCCCTTCCGCAGCAGTCGCTGGTAGAGCTCTCACGACGTAGTGCAACTTGCGTTCTTGGGAGGTGATGCCAGACAGCGCGAACTGTGACTCGGCCTGGAGGAACCAGATGGCCGGGTTTTGTTCCCAATACGGCGGCAAGTGGATAGCCAGGAGGCCGATCTCGTTGGCGACTGCTTGCGGTGCTCGCTGGTCCGGGTCGTTGCTGGACATGGCTCTACAACTCCGCTAGGAGGAATATCACGTCCGGGTCAGCAACTGTAGCGTGCATGCCACGGAGGCGTTGAATCAGAGACGATCAGACCACGTAGCAAGGCCGGTTTATTCCGAACACCCTGGGGTCTCTATCTCCTGATGTCAGGGGCGCGCGAGCCCTCCGGCGGGTGAGCGCGCCCGTGGGCCTGCGTCATGCTGCTGCCGCTGGCACTCTGGCTTGCTGCCACACACTCTTTTAAGAGACGCTAATGTGAATGCAATTGACGTCGCACGGGTAATCGTTGCGGGTGTCGTTTAAAAATTCGCTTTCCAACCACCCTCACAGGGTGGATTGGCGAGCATTTTTTCCTTTCCCATTATGTACCAATTGTTGCCATTATTGGGCATCTGATATGATTCTCATGAATTTATGCATACTGGCAGTATTTGGGGATTCGTCTACTCCACTCACCGCGGTCGAGTAGTGGCTAGAGCATTACCGCGTTGAGCCCAAGGGCGCTGGTTCAATCCCGGCCGTGGTGGATGATTTTCAGGAGGACGCACACAGCAAAAACTTCCGTCTGCTGCTATTTTTGCGCACGTTAAACACCCCGGGCTGTGGAAAGTTTACCTGAGCCATCCACACTACAGGTGTAGCAGCGCAGCAATAAATCTGCAGTTTTTCCTTCTTGTACTCCGTATCTTCGATGAAATTCCTCCCAGCTGTTTTCTGAGTAGTTTCGGCAGCGGTGCGCGGTGGCCACAGTCTGCCACATTCGGTGCTGGCGCTTGCCTGGTACAGGCTCCCACATGATGATCACGGGAAGAACCTCTGTGCTGCATCCGATAATATTTATAAGGCACTCGGCGACCACGTGACGTATTGTTTTTTTAATGGTGGCGGCTCGAATGGGGGACTGCAGTTGACGTAGAAGCCATCGCAGCGGACTTAATTATAACCGCGTTTAATGCTGCGGGCCAAAAGCATTAAAAGAGTACTGGCGCAAATTTTTTTTAAGTGAGATAACTTGGGAGATATATGGTGTGAACACATATATCATCTGCAAAATATAAGCTGTATATAATATCTAGGAGATATTTAAAATGAAATTTAAACCGTGCGAATGCAACCGAGCAACCAGCGGAGGTTTTTAATAAACAAAATGTAAACACGTCAAGAGTTTGTGTTGGCCGCTTGCGCACTGCCGAGGTTCTCGCCGCTCTGATCGGAGGTGGGTGTTTCTGCTACCAAGCTACAAACGACCCGAACGTTGGTGGCAGAGGCGCCGATATTTTGTTGGCTCATCATGCAGCTAGCAGTGACCTACGTTCCAAGGTGATTCCAGGCACTATATTTTTATTGCTTTTTATTACACTGGACATGAAAACGCGCCAAGAACCCCACAGGCGCAATAAGGGATCCGCGTATACCACAAGAACGGTCGCTGCGCAAACGGCGGCCACGGACGCGAAGTGGCGCAGGCAGGCGCAGGTACCTCCAGGGATAGACTGTTACCGATTCGCTAAATGGTGTCATAGCGCAGACAAACCGGGAGATACAAAGAAGGAGGTAATGATGTGATGCAAATTGTATTAAACATCGCCATCTGCACCGGCTTCGAGAAGCGGCTATCAAATATCCGCCTCAGCGCTAACCCCAACGTCTATAGGCTGACACGTATGCAGACCGGCCGACAGCTACCAGCTATCAACTTTTCGTGGCACCCGCCGAAACCGAAACTGCAACCAGCCCCATTAAAAACGTCTCTAATTAAAGAACCGCCGCACCCTGAAGAAAATGAGGTTTTTACACGGGATAAATAGGTCATTAGCTACTTATCGCAACAACAACAAAAAACAAGATGCAAAATTTTTGTCAGTGCCCCTTCAAGGCCCTACCATGCTAAGCGCGAGTAAAATAGACGGAGTCTGGCGTACAGCGATTGCATTGCTTGGCGTTGGCTATGCCGAACACTGTGCAAATGAAGTATCTGGTCACTCCACTTCCACACACCCCAAACAGAAACCAGTTCCACCAGCGCCTAGAATGGGCGGCTGGTTGGCCGGTGAAGTTGGTAGCAAAAACGGCGTTTTTTGTCGGTTTAAAAATTGCGATTGTGTAGAAAAAAACCTGTTCCTTGTTTTGCCTGCGGATGACAATCAACGGTCAGACATGATAAAGGGAAGCTTCGGTAGAAGTGTTTACATTGGCGTTAGGCCTATGCTGCACTACAGCCGTCGCTGTTACGGCGACTGCGACGGGGTTTGCCCTCAAAGGGCCTGTGCGCGGCTGCGCTTACGTCTATGCTCACTTACGTGAATGCGCGAGTACGTAGTTATTCCACGCGAATGTGGTTCGACCTTCACGGGAGTGCCTACACACCGCAAAGTCGTTTAGATCTGGGCAGTCTTCTTTCGCCATTAGAAGAGTGGCTACACGTGGTACGGCAGCTACAGAAGATGCTTATCCCAGGAACAGCCTTGTGGAATGTTAAGCGGTCGCGCCATGACTAGCCATCTAAGTCACATACGGTATAGAATTTATTTGTGTTCAGTGCAAGCTACGCGACGGGGAACCAGCGATAAAATTTGTCGTTAAATTCTAGTTGGTCATGCGGCTCTGTATGCACCAAAAATTTTGTTCTGGGCACCTAGGGTGCAATTTATTATTGGTGAAAGAAGTCATTGTTTATTTTACATGTGACTCGCAATTGTGGCGCTCTTTTAATAGGCACCTCAACCTGTAATAACTCGCTTAATAGTAGGTCGCATTCTTTGCTCAGTAACCCCATAGCCACGACCGTGTAACACCCTTCATTTCCACAAAAACAAAGATTTCGCTGCAGTAACACCTGCAATCGTTATAATGGCCTGAATGACGATAATTGGTCGGCGAAGAATTTTGAAAAACAAAACACGGAAAATAGAAAAAATTGCGAGAATGGCGAAAAACGCAGATTTGGCGGAAGTAACACGCCTAATCTTTATGATAATTTAAATGTAGATAAATACGTTTAGATAATATTTAAAAAAACGACGAATAAAAACAATAGCAAACAATTGCGGAAATGGCGAACCGCGTAACGTCCTGCATTTCCACAAAAATGCAGATTTGGTGGAAGTAACATTTTTATTCGTTATAATGGCGTAAATGAATATAACTGGTGAGAGAGACTTAAAAACCAAAAACGTGAAAGCTAGAAAACGAATTGTCAAAATGGCGCACCGTGTAATACTGCATTTCCACAACAACCCAGATCTGGTGAAGGTAACACCTGTAATCGTTATACGAGTGTGCTTTAGATAATTGGTAAAAGAATTCTGAAAAACCAAGAAATTACAAGAAGTCTGAAACGTAGTGATAATGCCAAACCATGCAACTCCCCCCTGCCTTTTCACAAGAAGGCAAACTTGGTGTAAGGAACACCTGTAATCGTTATAATAGCCTGAATGGAGGTAACTGGTGGTAGTGAATTTTGAAAATAAAATCATCTAATTCTCCATGTAACAACGATGATAGTTGAATGCGAAGCTTTCTCGTGGCAGATTCTTTATTTGTCCTCTAAGATTGGACCGAGTTTCTACCATGTCGAAATACAGCAATTGGTTAGACGCCAGCTTCATAAAACAGCACAGCCAGGTTCAATTCTGGCCACTGAATCGTTGATTTCTTTGCGTTCACCCACAATCTTTTCTAATCGTCGCCAGAGGAAGGTGACTTTCCTGCGGGTTGTTTTGGCGTTACAAAAGCCACCTGTCACAACACTAAAGCTTCCCTCTACTTAGAAAACTAGAAAAATGGTGAGAACGATGAACCCTGTAACGCCCTGCACTTCTACAAAAACAAAGATTTGGCAGAAGCAACACCTCTAATCGTTATAATACCATGATAAGAGATAATTAGTCGGAGACAATTTCGGAAAACCTAAGAAAAAGAAAATTAGAAAAAAATATCGAAAATGGCAAACCGCATAACGTTCTGCATTTCCACCAAAGTGTAGATTTGGCAGATGTACCACCTTTATTCGGTATAATAGCAAATGGAAACAATTTGCAGATCTAGTTTTAAAAAATAGCACGAATAGATAAAACGATAATTCCGGACCGGGTGCCGCCCTGCATTTTCACAAAAATGCAGATTTCACGGCATAACACGTGTAATCGCTATAATAGTGTAGTGGGACATAATTGTTCGGAAACCATTCTGAAAAAAAAAACAGGAAAAGAAAAACAAGAAAGAAATTGGCGAAGGTACCACTTTGTCGCACAAGGCTTGAGCCATTGCGAAACTGAAGGTTTTATTTTTATGTAAGCACTGAAGTACACACTACCACGCATTGCATTAGGTTTAAAATTTTTGAAGTTACACCTTTTGTCCTCGCCTTTTCCTGTGGTTGCAGTAATCATCATAGCCATCTATGTCGTCGTCTTCCTCATGCATGTCTGGTGGGCCTGGATGTCTGTTTACAGGCTTTCATATTTATCATGAAAAGGAACGCGTCAACATGCGCTAGATTTGGCGGAAACCGCCTTTGCGAACTGGGCGTCTGTAGCGCGAGCTGTCTTGTGTTATACCGTAGAGGGGCGGGCACCCATGAAGTGTTGTCGTGGTGTTTTGATGCGAGCACCGCGAGCAATGCTGGACGAAGCCAGGCAGTCCTCTCCGGTGCTGCCACGACGAGTGAGCCAGCCAGACTGCCCAGGCTGACGCCTACTAGCACTACTAGCACATACAATTCGACCCCCAAAGTGGGCGCACCATTCCTGCCGAGAATCCTTGGATCACAATCATCCGATCTCGCCCCATGACCCCTGCGCCGACGACGCCAAAGCAAGCCATCACTGCGCCTCAGCAAACTCCGACTAAGCAGTACCCTACATTGAAACAAGAACCCACCCGCAACCCCTCTCCGCGTCTACCAAGCGATCACTATACAATTGTGTACCGCCCATGCTCAGGCCTCAACCTAGCCAACTGATCACCCAAGGCGCTGGCCGAAGGCATCGCAATAGCCAGTGACATACCTCAGCAAGAATTCTATGATCACGTCGTCGTCCAAGTACAAACTGCCAAGAATCTTATCGTCGCCAGCACCGCACAAGCGGAATACGCAATAACTCTCAGCACGATTCAAGCCATCCGCCTAGGCACGACACAACAAGAACTGACGCCGTACTTGAAGCCCCTACCGGACACGAGCCGACGGGTAATTCAGGAACTTGACCCGGAAACAACCTCCGAAGAACTGCAAGCACTACTTCACGTTAACAGGGCTCAACTTCTACATGCGCGCATGATGGGCCGTACCACGTCAGCCCTTCTTACCTTTCAAGGACCCCACGTGCCGTTTCATGTGAAGGTTAGGAGCCTACTCTACCGATGCCACCCTTTCAGACGATTTGTGCAGGTGCGCCACCTGTGCGGCTAAGTCGGACACCGCCTGGGCGTGTGACCCAACTCCAACCACCCCAAATGCCTCGGCTGCGGACTGAAAGGCCCTGCACAGGACCGCCACTGCACTCCCACGTGCAAACTGTGCGCGCTTCCTTATGCCACTGCAGGAAAGGACTGCCAAAAAAGGCTCATACCAACGATCCCCAAAACCCAAACTCGACGACTTCCAGGCCCGCAATCTACAAGCTTCAAGTACCCATCACAGGTAAGCTGGTTGGCAATAGCCCAGAGCGCTCCTACTGCTCCAACACGCCCCCCCCCTTCCTGCATGCGACTCCCACTCCCCGCCCGTTAAAGAAGCTCCCTTCCCAACCACCGCATTAGAACAGCTCAATCTATGACCCACTCATTCTATGACCAACTAGGAGGAACGCTAACCACGAAGCGCACCTGGCACATACTTCGCACTCTCCTCGGCTCCAAACCGACCCAAACAGCTACGCAGCAGCCACTTCGACGGCTTATCCACAACTACAAGCACCCACCGCAACAGCTATAACAGGAAGTCTGCAAAAAACGTTTTGGTCCATCTTCCCAGTCTCTTTCCCCTGCACCCCCCACATACCTGGGGTTTCCAAATCCAATCCTTGACGCCCCGCTCACCATTCTGGAAATGGAACAAGCGCTCGCCCGTCTGACGAGAAACACAACGCCTGGCAAAGACAAGATTACAAACAAGATCCTGCGCAACCTCGACAATCAGGCACTCACCTCTCTCCTCGCACTCTACAACAAGCACTGGGAAGCAGGAACCCTTCCGCCGCAGTGGAAGCATGCAGAAGTAACTCTTATACCAAAGCCACACAATCTGACAACTTCTGACAACCTTCGCTCTATTTCGTTGACGTCGTGCGTCGGTAAACCTATGGAACACATGGTAAACTACCGCCTGACTGCGTATCTGGAGGACAACGACCTGTATCCCCACACAATGTTTGGTTTCCGCAACCACCTATCTACTCAAGACGTCCTTCTCCAAATGAAAGATCAAGTAATTGAGAACGTCAGCAAAAACACAGCTCAGCTGCATACTTACCCTTGATGTGCAAGGTGCCTTTGACAACGTTACACATAGAGCCATTCTTCATGGGCTTCAAGCAACCAACTGTGGACAGGCAAGTTACAACTATGTTCGCGCTTTTCTCACAAACCGGACAGCCACCATACGTCTCGGACCAATCCATTCTGACACTTTTCCCACTCCCGCAAAGGAACACCACAAGGATCTGTAATCTCCACTCTGCTATTTAATATCGCCCTTTTTTAACTGTCAGCCAAACTCACCAACATTCAATACCTGCACCATGCCTTGTACGCCTATGACCTAACGATATGGACGAAAACCGGCTCCTCTGGAAAACAGCAAGACAACCTCCAACAAGCTATCAACGAAACGCTTGATTACTTGGAGCAACGAGGGCTCACCTGCATCCCCTAACAAACCCGCCCTTCTCGTACACCGGACTAGAACACGCGGTCGACCCCCAAAACCTCCGCTTGATCCAACCGTGACCACCGCCACTGCTCCCATACCATAATCCAAACCATCCGAATTATAAGAGACCCCTTTCACACAGTTGGGTCGGGGGTGGCCCTTTAACCAAAATTACACCAAACGACTTCACAACTGACTCATCTAATTCGACACATCTGCACCCAGCGCCATGGTTTAAAGGAACAAGACACGTGCTGTATCGTCCAGACACTGCTGACCAGCCGCATAGTATACGGGACACCTCATGTTCAGTTGAAACCAAAAGAGCATTCCAACCTTGACGCCCTGATACGTAAGTCATATAAAATAGCCCTCGTACTTCCGTCCTTCACGCCAACTGAACCTCCTTAAACTAGGCCTGCATAATACATTGTGAGCCCAACAAGCCAACCAACTCATGCGATTGTCTCTAACACCTTCAGGCCGCACCCTTCTCGCGACACTTGGCCGCCACGTCATAACTCCCACAGAGGCACCCACCCGTATCTCTCCTTACATCGGTGCCACAATAAAGTAGCCACCATTCCACGCCACATGCATCCCTTTTAGACAAAGGCCGACGAGCATCGCGAGTCCGCTATCTTCAGAGAAGCTATTCGAAAGACCCCGACACAAGATACACCGACGCAGCTGCATATCATAACCGCCAAGCTCACGCCCAAGTAGCCCTCAACGCCCAGGAAACCCTCCTGACGTCCGCCACGATATCCACTACCACCTCCACGACAGCAGAAGAAACTGCCATAGCTCTAGCTGCAACCACAGCCACGACGGATTACATTGTCATCATCACAGACTCCCAGGTCGCATGCCGACACTATCAAAAAGGATGTATCTCGCATCAAGCCCTACACGTACTACGACGCATACACACGCTGCCCTCCATCTACGTCGTGTGGACACCAGGCCACGCCAACCTTCCAGAGAATGAGGCGGCATATGCCGCTGCCCGAGAATTAACTACCCGGGCATTCCCTAAAGGCAGGGAAGACCCACCGGAATACCTCAATCCCCTCTCAGTCCGGAGTCATTACACAGACATCTCGTACCACTACCGTCGAAATCGCCTCGTCTACCCTCCTCCTCATCCATCTCTCAACACAACGACGCACGCCTTTGGCGACGGCTACAAACCCAGACATACTACAACACAAGAATTCTACGCGACATATCAACAACCATGTATTCCTACGAATGCCCATCTTGTAAAACCGCCAACACCACATACCACATTGTCTGGGCTTGCCGCTACAACCCAAATCCCACCCTTCCCCCTCCCTGGAGCGGTGGGAGTGCGAGCTGATCAGCTGTCTGCTAGAGACGCAGGTTAACCTCGTGTCTCGGGCAAGAACAGCTGCCACGACACGGGGCGATCCGGGCTTGGAAGGTCACCCATGACAGCACTTTCAACTCCAATAAACGTTTCTCTCCTTCTTCTCCTCCTCCTCCTCCAGGCAGTCCTCTTGAAGCGCATGCTCACGAGCGTGATAAATGCCGGGAGTAACTATGAATCATTTTCTGATACCGTCGCACAGTGCACGTATTACGGCCAGCAGCAAAAGCTTCGCCGTTAAAATTGAAGAGAAATAGCGAGTATGCCGAGCCGAGTAACACCCGCCATGTCCATAAAACATAGGTTTGACGGAAGTAACACCTTTAAAACGTATAATAAAAGGAACATAGTCGGTCGTACACAATTTTGAATAATAAAAAATAAATAACAATAGAGAAACATAGCGAAAGTGATGAACGCGCCTGGTGTACACGAAGATATGTATCTGGCGAAAGTAGCACCTGCTACCGTTATAATAGCGTAATTGGTTGGCTAGAATTGTTAAAAACCAAGACATTTGGTTTTGAAGAATTCACACCTTCGACAAGCAGCTTATAAATCCTGGATTAAAGTACAATTATCTAATTGCTGCATACCTTATATGGAGGTATTTCAAAGCATTCTAGACGTCTCTGGAGGAATATGAATTAGCAACGCTACCATCAAGGTGCCTGGCTTCGCTTCAAGTTGAGAAACGTCATAATAGTGACCACTCTGTTTCCGTTCAACTCGTCTTCTTTCACCTGTTAATTGGTCTAAATATATTCTATAGGAGTGCCAAGCCACAGCGGCGTGTGACGGCCACTTTGGTGATGGCACTAATCCTCTTCCTCATGCTGGCGCTTGTCTTGGGGCTCATCCTTGTGAGAAGTAAGTCATTAACTTCCGAATGCGATGCGCTCTCAACACTAAAAAACAATTTACACCTTTTTTATATATCTATCACCTTTACACAGTGTCTACAAACAAAGGAAGATACCGTCTGGTTAGGCGTAAATAACGATAAACGAGCGTTAAAAGGGTTTTACCTGTATTTTTTGATAGGGGTTGAAGATGTTATCAACAACATGACATTCCTTAAACGGCGTTTTATTTTGTTTTTTCCTAGGGGGCTAGGGTGTGAGTTATTGGCAACTAACCACACAACGGGGTGAAAATATTTTACAGGGCAGGCAAACTTAAAAGATACTGGGAATAACGCTGAAAATCTGCACCTTATGTGAACAGCTCCGGTAGCGCAAATATAAATGCCTCCAGTACCTTTAGGGCAAATTTAAAGAGACCCTGCAACACTTTTTTGAAACGCGTTTTTGATATCTAAATGCTTGCAGAACGTAGTCACCCAGTACAGAGATTAGGGTGTCGCAAAGTACCTCAGCCAGAAAACCGCTGTATGATCATCAGATAACTTAGAAACTCGCTCGAAAGATTTTTCTCTCTTTTCCAGTGTTTACGTTCTTCGATCACCCTATTTACGTCCCTAAGGCCATGTAGCGCTGTTGGCAAGCTTTCGTCCGTTGCAGGAATTTACGCTTTTCGACAGAAACTTTCAAAATGAAGCCAAAAGAGCAAAGCATAAACGGAAGGCGTACCTGGTGGGACGAGAAAATCACGCAGGGCCGCTCCATTCTGGTGATAACTATAGCTGTCGCCGTCCTTCCAGACGCGAAGGAAAGAGTGAAAGCATTTATCAAAAGTGTCCCAAAGTGCCTTTAATCCTAAATTTACAACAATATCTCTTAAGCACTCGTTCCCACAGAAGGAAATACCCAATGATTACGGGTACGCTACCACATAGTTAATTTCATGCTTCTTTCGAAACGGTCTTCCGAAACGGTCTGTCGAAACGCTCTAACACGTACACTATGGATAACAGCTGTTTGGGTCATTGGCACCTTTCAAATAAGCTTATGTTTTTGTAGTAGCTTTTCGACCAACTCGGGAATGTACCCTGTATCCGGAGAACTCGTTCAGCTTAACCAATCATCGAATATCTGGTAGAGAATACCCTCGACATAACACGAGGTCCGGTACTAGAAAACGTGGCAAGCGTGGCTTGCACCGTACGGAAGGCAACTAGTTTTTTAGAGTGCCTTAGTTGATACCGTAGCCCTACTCAATATCAGCCAGATGGATTGAATAAACGCCCACTGAAATATTTGTGCGCTTCCTACATGGCTAGCAATGGGGAAGTGTACGCATGCGATGGTATACAAATCATTTGCAGAGGATACGGAGCCCTATGTGACTCTTTCCTAAACCCTAAAAAAGCGATGCAACTTGAATCGTATCGTGTAGTTACAACTGTGAATGGATCAGCGACTGTATAAACTAAAATGTGCGAACGTTTCCCGAAATTGTAAATTGTAGCAGTGATGACTCAGTGCACGAGAAGCCGCTTATGGTGTTTCAGAAAAAGGTATTGCGACCTTAACGATGACGGTCGAGATTTCGGTAAATAAATAGCCAACCACGCGTGCACAGGCATGAAAGTGATATCTATGCTTGTAGCTGGGGTCGGCGCAGATAAATCGCCATTTCTGAGTGGTCCGGTGCATTTCCCAAGCTTTGATGTAGAACTGTGGCCACAAGAAAAGCCATGAAATTCACAGCAGACACATGAGTTTCCGTCCATGGCCATGTTACAGGCGTTGTATCCGTTTTGTAAATTAAAAAAAAACAACACGCTCGCTGTTACCGTTAAATTGTGGGCCACTGACGCACAAAGTATATGTACGTACGTGCAATGCGGCCACATCGTGGATAATCGTAATTTTTTACATAAATAACGGACGCAAAGTATATATGCAAAGCAGTCAGCCTTGCAGGGCCTATTTTACGAGTGCTCTGATATTGTCACGAAGCCAAAGACGACGCAGTTGTCTTGAAGGAGAAACAAGTTTATTGGAGCGAACTTGTGCTCCCCTAACAACACAAAAGAATACAGAGGCGGCGAAGCAGCGGTCAAGGAAGTGACTTTCGTCTGCGAGAGTCGCAGAATCGAATGCCGAGGCGTCTGCTCTGCAGGCTTTTTATCCTTCGGCACGAGTGTTTCTGGAACTGTCGATTCACATCCAGAACATTGTAGATCACAGACGATTATTCTGGGCTAGCGACGTTAGGGCGAAACAGTTTGCTTATCTGAATGTGACAGCCCATGTCGCATAAAAAATAAAGAATGGAAGACGCGCTTTGCTTGGAACGCAGATAACACAGCCGGGCGTGGCCCGGCAGTAAAAACAAAACAATAATAAGTCAAGCCCATACATGGTTCGCGGCATTACCCCCGCTCTAAGAGTGCATCGACCCAATGCTAAAATAAACGGCAGTCCGAACAAACTACAACAACAACAACAAAAAAAGTCCGTCATCTTGCATAGTAAGGTTTCAAGCGAACCAAGTGGACGACTTCGGGCCGCGTGCGTCGTCGTGTCGTTCCGAAATCACCTCGTAGGTAAGTTGGCCGACACGTAGTAGAATTAGGTACGGTCCGAAATATCGCCGCAGAACCTTCTCACTGAGTCCGCGTCGTCGGATGGGAGTCCAAACCCAAACACGGTCCCCTGGGTGTACTCGGCGTCTCGGCGTAGGAGTTTGCAGCGCCCGGCATCCACGAGCTGCTGGCGCGTTGTACGAACTCGAAGCAGCTGGCGGGCCTCCTCCGCACGCTGAAGGTATCCTTCGACATCGGTGTTGAGGTCGTCATCTTCTACATGCGGAAGCATGGCGTCGAGCATCGTAGTTGGCCGTCTTCCATAGACAAGCTCGAACGGCGTCAGCTGCGTCGTCTCCTGGATAGCCGTGTTGTACGGAAACGTGACATACGGGAGCACTTCGTACCAAGTCTTATGTTCAACATCAACGTACATTGACAGCATATCTGCGATTGTCTTGTTCAGACGTTCTGTTAGTCCGTTCGTTGGGGGGTGTTACGCCGTCGTTCTTCTGTGATCCCTGTTGCTGTAGCGTAATATTCCTTGCATCAGCTCCGCAGTAAAGGCCGTTCCGCGGTCCGTGATTAGGACTTCCGGGGCTTTATGTCGCAGCACAACTTGGCTTATGAAGAACTTTGCGAGTTCCTGTGCAGTGCCCCTCGGAAGAGCGGCGGTATCTGCGTAGCGCGTCATGTAGTCTGTTGCCACGACAATCCACTTGTTCTGTGATGGTGACGTAGGGAACGGGCCTAGAAGGTCCGTTCCAATCTTTTGAAAGGGCCTCGACGGGACGGCGATCGGTTGCAGAAAGCCGGCGGGTCCTGTCGGCGGCGTTTTTAGTCGCTGGCAGTGACGGCAACTCCGAACGTAGTGGGTGACGTCGGATGTAAGGCGGGGCCAGAAGTACTTCGCCTTGATTTTTGCAATAGTGTGAGCTGTGCCGAGATGTCCGGAAGACGGGTCGTCGTGGCACGCTTCCAAAATTTCGTCACGAAGCTCTGCAGGGATGACAAGTAGGTAATGCATTCTCGTTCTGGGGCTGAAATTCTTCTTCACAAGGACGGCGTTTTTGAGACTGAATGCTGGCAAGCTCCGCTTAAACGCCCTAGGCACGGCGACATTGTATCCTTCGAGGTAGTCGATCATGACGCGTAAGTCGGGGTCCGCTCGCTGCTGGCGGCTAGGTCGCTCTTCGTAACGACTCCGAAGAACGCGCTGTCTTCATCGGAGTCTAGTGGTGGCGGGTCGACGAGGGCACGGGACAGGCAGTCGGCGTCGGAGTGTTTCCTGCCGGATTTGTAGACGATTGTAACGTCGAACTCTTGCAGGCGCAAGCTCCACCGCCCAAGACGGCCAGAGGGGTCCTTCAAATTGCCGAGCCAACACAGCGCATGGTGGTCTGTGAAAACTTTGAATGGTCTACCATATAAGTATGGGCGAAATTTTGAAATGGCCAGTATAATTGCGAGGCACTCTTTTTCAGAGGATGAATAATTTTTCTCCTCCCCTAGACAGAGCACGGCTGGCAAAGGCGATCAGTTTTTCTCTACCGCTTTGTTTTTGGACGAGAACGCCACCCAAGCCTATATCGCTGGCGTCGGTGTGCATTTCTGTTTCGGCGTTTTCGTCGAAATGAGCGAGCACAGGAGGGCTTTGCAGGCGTTTTTGAAGCTCGCAGACTGCCTTTTCTTGGTCATTTTCCCAGCTAAAAGGCGTGCTATCTTTCATCAACCGTGTGAGTGACTCTGCAATGCGGGGGAAGTTTGCGACGAAGCGCCGGTAGTATGCGCACAGTCCGAGAAATCTTCACACGCCCTTCTTGTCTTTCGGCCTTGGGAAGTTCGCAATGGCCGAAGTTTTTGCCGGCTCAGGTAGTACTTCCTGCGGCGTTGACGACGTGGCCCAGAAACTTGAGCTCCTCGTACGCAAAACGGCACTTTTCGGGCTTCAGCGTTAACCCCGACGTGCGAATGGGCTCGAGTACAGACTTGAACTGTGCAAGGTGTTCGTCGAAAGTCCGGGCGAATACCACAACGTCGTCGAGGTATACGAGGCAAGCGTGCCACTTCAGGCCAGCGAGCACAGTGTCCATGACTCTTTGAAACGTTGCTGGCGCCGCGCACAGCCCAAAAGGCATCACCTTGAACTCGTATAGGCCGTCCGGGGTTATACATGCAGTCTTCGCTCTGTCTCTCTCGTCCACTTCAAATTTCCAGTAGCCGGTCTTCAAATCCACCGATGAGAAGTACTTGGCATGGCAGAGAATGTTCAAGGGCGTCGTCGATTCGTGGCAAGGGATACACGCCCTTTTTGGTTATTTTGTTTAATCGCCGTTATTCAACGCAGAACCTTAATGTACCGTCTTTTTTCTTTACGAGTACGACCGGCACAGCTCAGGGGCTTTTCGATGGCTGTATAATGTCATCGCTGAGCATGTCGTCGACTAGAGTCCGGATGGCTTCCCGTTCGTTGGAAGAGACGCGGTATGGTGACTGTCGGGTAGGCCGGGCTCCATTTTCAGTTGTAATACGGTGCTTCGCTAGGGTGTCTGACGTAATTTGAACTCGACAAAAAACACCCGCTGTAGGGACGCAGCAAAGCCAATAATTTGTTCCGTTGTTCTTGCGGTAGCGCCGGATTCACGTCGAAGGGCTGCGGGAGCTTGAAGGTGTCTTCGGTTTTGCGTTCAAAGTCGGCGACCGCGATCACGTCACTTGCTTCTTGCGTTTCTTCGAGGAACGCAACTGCAGCTCCCTTGTTTAAATGCTGGTACTCTTCGGTGAAATTAGTTACCAAAACATGATATTGGCGTTGCTTAAAGTGCGCAATGCCTCTGGCGACGGAGACACCGCGGTCGAGAAGCAACCTTCGATCACTCTAGCCTCAATGTCAGAAGCAGCATCCTCACTGTAGACGGGGATCCTCAACCTTGCGCGGGGTAGCAGGGTGATGCGATCGTCGGCGACCCTGACAGCAGCACGGTGATCGGGGTTCGGCTACGGCGTCGTGGAGTGATCGGAGGAAAAGTTATCGACTAGGTCTGCAGATCAATTATTGCGCCGTTGTCTGTCAAAGAGTCGATTCCGAGAATTACGTCGCGGGAGCAGTTAGGCAAAATAAGGAACTCAGCAGGGCACGTGGTGACCCCTATGGTGACGTGTGATGTGCACATTCCACTTGGCGTTACGAGATGGCCTCCTGCTGTGCATATATTTGGACCGTCCCATGTTGTCGTAACTTTCTTCAGCTTCGACGCGAATGAGCCGCTCATTACCGAGTAGTCGGCTCCCGTGTCGATGAAGGCCGACTACGTCAAAGCCGTCGATGGACAACTGGACGTCGGACGCCGCTTTCCTCGAGTTTCTGGTGCGTCGGGGCGTTGTATCTCGGCTTGTGCTTTTTGACGGTCGGGCACCATGCGGCGTCATTCTCGTCATATTCTCAGCGGCTGGCTCTGTCGTTTGGGGTACGCGTCGCGTCGTGTCGTCGTCGGGTTCGGGAGTCACGTCCGGGTTAGATCGAGTCGTTGGGCTGCAGGTACGGTGTTCGGTGTGGCCATGCGTCGTTGGAGGGTTTTCGTGTTTTGCGCTGTTCGGCAACTTCACCTCCAGAAGTTGCTGCCTTTATTTTCTCCCGCCTGGGATGGGGGACCTTCCACGTGAGAAGTCAGCTGTGTTATGGCGGTTTGGCGACTGGTACCGGTAGGGCGACGGCGAACGGTTGAAGCGGGCAGGTCCTCGGTTCGTGTTGGACAGGATTTCGTCGATCTCAGTAGGGCGCTGGCCGGGTCGGGGGCGTGGTGCGTCGACGGAGAATCCTCGCAGACCGAGCCTCTTGTAAGGGCAGCAACGGTAGATGTGGTCGGCCTGTCCGCAGTGGTAGCACAGCAGGCGATTATCGGGCGTTCGCCACACGTCGGTCTTCCTTGGCGTCTGGTATTGGTCTACAGGGCGTCGGGTGGGCCGCATTGGACGGGGTTATAGCTGGGCCTCTTGACGACGGTTTGGAGGAGGGCGGGGTTGACGAAAAGCCGTGGAGTAGGTCATCGCTTGCGGCTGACGGGGTGCTTCTGAAGGCATAGAAGTTCCCAGCGCCTGTTGAACCTCTTCACGGATGACGTCAGTCAGAGAAGCCACTTGAGGTTGCGGCGTTGCTGGAAAAAGCTTCTGAAGCTCCTCCGTGACCACTGCTCGAATAGTCTCGCGCAATGTATCGGAGCTTCCAGTTGCGGCACCGATGGTCTCCGAGAACAGCGCGTTGACAGGGCGGTCGTACTGCCTCGTTCGAATTTCTAGCGTCTTCTCCATCGCGGCCGCCTCAGACGCGAATTCAGCCACCGTCTTCGGCGGGTTACGGACTAGACAAGCAAAAAGCTGTTGCTTTACTCCTCGCATTAGAAACCTGACCTTCTTTTTTTCGGTCATTGCGGGGTCCGCACGGCGAAAAAGTCGCTTCATTTCCCTAACGAAGATCACGACACGTTCGTTGGGGTGCTGCGTTCGAGTTTCAAGCAAAAGCGCAGCACGCTCTTTTCGCACAATGGTAGTGAAGGTATTAAGGAACTCCCTTTTGAATTGAGTCGAGTCGGTCAAAGAACTCTCATGGTTCTCGAACCAAGTTCGAGCAGCATCCTCTAAGTAAAAGAAGACATGCCGGAAAGTTTCTTCGTCGTCCCACCTGTTGAAGATGCGGACGCGCTCCAGCGTCTCCAACCATTCTTCGGGGTCTTCAGCGGGGGCTCCCCGCAACGAGGGGGGTTCCCGGGGCTGCTGCAGGACGATTGGCGACGTTGTTTCTTGCACCATAGTGTTGGTTGCAGCGTTCCTTCTCTTGGGCCCTTCTGGCATGAGACCGAACTCGGGTAGCAATCCTTGCAGTCGGCGGCTTTCTCTGGTTTGGCGGCTTCCAGATGTCGTAGAGAGCATAAAGGGTGCGTACCCAGCACCTCCACCAGATGTCAAGAAGCCAAGGACGACGCAGTTGTCTTGAAGGAGAAACAAGTTTATTGGAGCGAACTTGTGCTCCTCTAACAACTCAAAAGAATACAGAGGCGGCGAAGCAGCGGTCAACGAAGTGACTTGCGTCGGCGAGCGTCAGAGAATCGGATGCCGAGGCGTCTGCTCTACAGGCTTTTTATCTTTTGGCGCGAGTGTTTCTGGAACCATCGATTCACATCCAGCACATTGTAGATCACAGACGATTATTCTGGGCTAGCGACGTTAGGGCGAAACAGTTTGCTTATCTGAATGTGATAGCCCGTGCGGCATAAAAGTAAAGAATAGAAGACGCGCTTTGATTGGAACGCAGATAACACAGCCGGGCGTGGCCCGGAAGTAAAAAGAAACAATAAATAAGCAAGCCCATACATGGTACGCGGGAATATTTTTCGCCGAAATATGAAGACACGTCAACCCATGTGCCCATTTGGTTGCCCGTGGTATTGACTAGAAAATTAAATGGTAGTCTGTCCGCAAAAATCCAGCGAGTGTCTCTGACAATTTAGGCTGGAAAAATTTATAGGGCCTCGCTTTGAGAGACATTAATGTTCGCAATCGTTCCAATCTGGCTGACTGCATAGCCAAGCACAGTGAACCAAACAATGAAGTGAAAACAAATACCCAGGTGAAATTGTCTGTGTTGGAACGTTTCTCTCTTACTGCCTTAACGCCATAATAAGCAGTTTTATTAGGTTTGGCTGCTACTTGGAACGTCTAGTTTCGGAACAGCAAGCAACAAAGCTTTGTTGTTACCGTTTGTTGTATTTCGGAATGTGTTTACGCTATCTTACAATGGAGTAATTTCGGCGGATCGAGGGAACCAGAAGATCAGAAAAAAATTACACGATTTTCCCGTGGGGAACCATGAGGAGGATGCGAAGCAACATAGGGGCTCCATGTAGGTTCTATTGTGTTGCCGTTATGTTGTTTCAATTATCGGAGCACAAATGTGAACGTAGTGTGAAACCCCATGTAGAGACAGAGAACTGTAGAGACAGCGAAGAGACCGACACCCGCGTTACCTGATCGAAAACATCCTGGTTCTTGTCTTTCTTTATTGCGTGCTCACGCTCCAACCCCTGTGCCCGCCCTCTTCGTCTTCTTCTCCGGTTGAGCTTCAAGGCGCGTGACGCTTCCCACCACAGCTTTCCCATGGGAAATTCAACATCACCCTCTAAAGTTTTCAGTTGGTCGTTTCTGTTGACGTTCAGCTTCGGGTGCCTTCGTTGTATCAGTAGCTTCTTGACGTAGTTTGAATGAGTCAAAGACAAAAGGCGCCTTCGTAGCACTTGCTCCTGTCTCGGTTTTGTAGCACAGTGGGAAGAGCGCCACGTACCTCCAGGTGCGGCCAGAGAGTCGTGGGATTGAAACAGGCCACCGCTAACTATTTCTTTTTTATAGTGTATGGGGAGAGGTGCGGATGGACGGACGACGAAGCCGAGAGCAAGAGGTGCTTCGCATTTAAAAAAGCAGTGTATAATCAGCAACAAACTACCTTCCAGTACTTGCCTCCAAGCTTTAAAGTTTTAGATCCAAGGTTCTTGTCTGTACTTCGCTGTCGAAATGGCTATGGAGTCTGTTTCGGGATATTCTGTTTTGATGTTTTACTTAATTTTTATGCTACTGCCATTAACCCCATAGATAACCAATGCATAGAAATCCACCCGTAAATCTTTATTATTGGCAATATCTGTCGGAATATATAGACACCACATTGTGTTATCAGCACCCGTTTCTCAAAGTTATCTTCATCACGCAAGTGCTGTGGTTGTCATCAACCGAAATATTCAAACAAAAATGACCTTCTTTACTGTGATTTGAGTGCGTCATCGATTATGCGAACTGTTGCTAAATGAATTTAACTAACAAAATAACTCTCTTTTTAGGTGTGGACTATCATACAACGGAATATGAAGATGGTGAGGATATTTCCCTCCTGTCTTCTCCTGTTTGCATTTGTTTCGACTCTTAGCCACTGGCTCTTAATAGAGAGTTCTAGCATTCCGTATGTTCCGCACTTCCGGACGTTCCATGCGTGCAGTATGTACCGGGGTCCAACTGGGCACTTAAGCTTTCGTTCATGTGGGGTGGCTTAGTTACGCTGACGGGCCGCCGCCTCCTTACCATGCCCCCTCATTGGTTCCGGTGGAGTGCGGCACTCCTCACCGTGGGCGCGCGAGCAGGCGCAATGGGTTCCCTGTACGCACGGTTCATATGGAACATACGAACAGTCGGACTGCTCTGATGTCACGACTCAATCACCTACCCGCTGCGGTGGCTCAGTGGCTAAGGCGTTGCGCTGCTGAGCACGAGGTCGCGGGTTCGATTCCCGACCGCGGCGGCCGCTTTTCTGATGGAGGCGAAAAGCAAAAACGCCCGTGTGCACGAGATTTCGGCGCACGTTAAAGATCCCCAGGTGGCCAAAATCAATCCGGAGCCCTCCACTACGGCGCGCCTCATCGCCTGCGTGCGTCGGCGCGTTAAACCCTACAATCAATCAATCAATCAATCAATCGACTCAAGCACCTACTAATAACACGTTAACAAAGCCTGGCTGCTAAAAACCTTGGTGCATGAACCAGAACAAGAAAACTTCTCAATAAAATTTAATTAAACTGATGATGAAAACAAATAAGCTAGACAACAGCCAGAATCGAACCAGCACCCTTGATATCAGCAGCCTTGTACGGACCCTTCTCGCAACAACGGGAAAGGCCCTTTCTCTGGGCAGCCTTACTATTACATGTTCCATTGTTGGCGGACCGCGGTCTTGCCACGGCTGCAGCGCTAGCTGGAGCACCGGCGGACGGCAATCTATATACTGCGTTTTTAGATACCCGAGAAAGATGCCAAACTGTGACATCCCCTAGAGTCCAGATGCCATATACGGGTTGGTCTACCCTGTTCTGTTTCCAGAAACTTGCGACACCACTCCGTCGTGACATCACGCCGGTCGTGCGTCGCACCACCACTCAGGAAAAGAAATATAAACCTGAAGAATAAATAACAGGCAACAACTGGAAAAAGAACTGAAAAATTCTTGCAAATAGACATAAACATGAGAACCAGAAGAATTGCAATGGTCCGTCTGATCCAGCACGTTCACGCTAATTCCGATTGAATTTAACTGGGTTGAAGACACTTACTATTATCAAAAATGAGCGCTCGCACACCCTAACCGGGCCTACTTCGTTTTCATTGGGCCTGTCATGCTGCCTGGTTCCGAAATAAAAAAACAAAAAAGAGGTATGCAGAGGCTTGAAGGAATTAAAAACAAAAATATAAAAGCGAAATAACGGAACAACATTACATCGACACAATATCGCAACATCGCCAACTCAAGTGACATACTTTAGGTAAAAAAGACCACAGAAATGAAGTTTCTCGGCTTCAAAAACAGCGGCTAAGATAGACGACATATAAGCAGAACAAAAATCACAAGTAGTTAGCAGGTCATTAAACTGTGCGAGCCTGGTTGCAAAGAGAAGGTGTTTCCGGACGCGGTGCTTCCGCGAAGTTTGGTCGGACTTTTGTACCCGCGGTCCGGTCTTTACCGAACCACAGTCTGCAGCACACGTTCCAGCACAGGACCAAAGGACGATCCATTAGGTGTCTTTGAAAGCTAGCGTACGCATTCTTTTACTCCTTACAGTTGAGACTTTGGGGCTCAAGGTACTTTGCCTATTCTCTCACTTATAATATGCATCGTCGGTTTTCGCTCTACACTAAAGTTCTGACTCGCCGGCACGTTCGTGAGATGCCGCATAATTATGTGCATGCTGTCAAGTATTGCGTCCGCGTTTCTGCTACACGGCGTCGTTCGCATGGCATATTGCTTGATGGGTAGGCTTCACTGTGTAGCCCACAAGGCCACATGCATCTCCCTAAATACGGCTTTAATTTTACACGCGAATGCATTGCTAGGAAGACAGTTTCAAAGGGCAATATAATGCATTTTATGTGTAAACAAGAGGGCCCTTTCACCTCAACGGTACCAGATTAGTCCTATAAGCTCACCAAGCATACACTTCTTGCTTATAGTTGGCTTGAAATTTTAGCATAAGAAGGCATTGCTGGGATCACATTTTTTCATGGGCAACATCACGTATTTCGTTTCAAGCCGTGAGGGCTCCTCCGCCTTACAAACGTTTCGGTCTAACGAATGATTTCACTTGTAGCGGGGTTCTTGTTCATTAGAGATTCAACTGTAACCTAAATCTTCTCCCCCATGGAGGATGGGCTCGTTTGAGTTGTTGCTTGAAGAGCCTTCCTATCCTCTATGATACCGAAGTGAGACCCAGCCGTGGTATGCCGCCCACTTATAATTTTACAGGAATTTGTCATACGTGCTAAGCGGCAGGAATGATACATCAGGCTACCATTTCTTTTTTTCAAATGTGCGTCGTTCTTTCACGCTGTAGATAAGTATTTCTTATAGAGTAACCGGCTACAGGGAATGTTGTTTTCGCATCTCAGTTTTGTGATACACGACATACTAAGCTATTTACTGAGGGAACAAATAACGATTTGAGAAATTTATTTGTTCATTACTTCTCTGACTGGGTTGTTCCGTTCAATATTTGTTTAATGGGTGGTTTCCTATTTTTCCACAACCAAAACACGGTCAATAGTTGTCCCTACTAACGCGAAGACTTCCAGCTTTTGAACAAAGCGAACACAAGGCGTAGCTGTCTCAGCAGGGCAGATTTCAGCCCTTGAACGAGAGTCGTCAGCGGCCCAAAAAGGCGCGCAAGGGCTGTCAGTGCGCTATGCATGGTGTGGCTTTTCGTTCCTAGTAATTCTTTCATGTAAAGGAATTCATTTTGTAATTACAAAGCCGCGCTATTTTGCAGGTGACGGCGTTCTTTCCTAGTAGTTCTAAGGATGGCAATCTGCTTCACCTGCACAGCCGGCGGTGTTCCCGGCTTTTGAGTGAGCATGAACGTAGTATACTAAACGGCGGATCTCATCTTTCAACTATCCGAGTAATGGAAAGGCATACCTATGGGAATGATCTCCAGGCTAGATACAGTGTGCTCTTTGGAAAGCCGTTGAAAGAGAGTGGTGCTGAACTCAGAATGGTGTCAAGTTAGGGCGGCGTCATGTTGAAACTGAGCAGCGTCTGTGTATAGTTCGATGTTGCCTTTCTGTGCTCGCTTGTATGACACCTTCTTTTTGCTTTGCGCCTTCTGCTATCACCTCCTATGAAAAGGACCCAGACATGGCATCGCATAAAATGCTATCCCCGCAGCGTTTTCAGGTTTTCGGCTAACCCTGAGGTATGGCATCTCCGTTCACCCATCACTCTAGGAAGAAAGATGCGCTACTTCTTCGCCGAGACCACACTGGTCAGCTTTTGTGGCTAGCACGGTTGCACATCATAAACCCGCGCTCATACCAAATCCCGCAGTTCCTGTAAAGCCCCGCAAGACGCACGACCGAACATCTGCTGTGGCGTTGCCTGGTTTTACCACTGTCCAAGAAAAGCCTTGCTGCTCCTTCAAGGACAAGGATATCGTGCGATGGCGGGTATCCTACAAGAGTTATACCCGCCATCGCACGCCGCGCCATCAGACGTACGTGGGCTCAGGCGGGATCAACATACTTACTTCAGTAAAAATGAAGGGTCTAGACGTTGTGGGAATTGTGGGAACTTGCGTTTCCGACTCGGCACGTGGTTAGCAGTCAAGGCCCCTTAGGCGCTCCGAGACAGCCGCGGAGTTCTTCGATGATGGCGGTGCTGCCGGTGGAGTTCGCTGCACCCCGTGATCTCGTTCCACCGGGTCCATGCGCTCTAGTTAGGGAGACGCACCAGCGTGGAGAAGCGATTTTTGTCAGCGGCGCTGTGCGTGGCCGCTCGACTGCGCCGGACTTCACTGCGAGCAACCCGGCGTAGCAACCCGGGTGTACCAATCCATCCTGACCGACCATAGTCCACAGCTAGCGCTGGAGTGGAACGACTGCAGCCACTCAAGCAACGCGGGACCTTTTGACAAGGTTCGCAACGGGAGCGCTGGTGTGGTTGCTGGAATAAACACTCAAGGAGGTTGGCGTCGGCCGTATTTATGTCTTGCCTGCCTCCCACGCCAGCGCCGTAGGCGCGGCAGCCGAGTGTGGAGAATCGTACGAGTATACTACCCATACCTCCACGTTTGTATATCCTAGAAACGCTGCTTGCCATTGCGCGTGCTTATTCAAATGCGTGCCTAAATATAGTATGACGCATTAAAATGGTCGCTCGGAAAGGCCACACAGGACTCAGTACTGAGTATATACTTCAAGGTCAAGTTGGTTGTAACCACTGCGGCCTTTGCATGCCTGTCGACCATCCTCAATGTCAACCTCACTAATGACGTGAGTATGATAGGATCCCAGTATGCTTGACTTAGTGTGCGCGTTGGGGGGTGCACGGTGGTAGCTCACGGGGTAAGGTACCAAGGAATGAGATAGAGACAGCTTTTATTTTTAACTCCGGTTTTAGGGTGGGTGAATGGCAGTTGCCTATAGTGCCGGCTCTACATTGAGGGCCGGTTACAGTGACCATAATTTAGTTTGGTTGGTGACCAGTCCTCGGAAGTAGCGGTCCGATCTCGACAGAGCTTGTTCCCAGAGGGTGGGACAGAATGGGTTGGAGTGGTCGAATGTGCATTGACAGAGAGTGGTATTGAGTGTTCGGCGAGCCACACAAGCGACAGTTGGGCGGCGAGAAGAGGCCAGGGAATGTATGCACTAAATGAGGGCGGGAAAAAATTACACCTGCTTCCCGCAGGAAACCCTCAGTAGTATGCGAAGCAGGCACGGGGTCGATTCAAGTGCCCATTAGTTTTCAGTTCATCGTTTCCTTGAGGTTGAGGTACGTAGCTACCATTATATTTACCGTTTGGTTTCCATGGTAACGACCACACTTTGCACTTACCGTAACTACGAAATGGGAAATTGCGTTTCCGTGATGTTGAGGTACGTAGCTACCGTTGTATTTACCATTTGGTTTCCATGGTAACTACCACACTTTTCACTTACCGTAACTACGAAATGGGAAATTGCGGTGACCACATGGCTGTTTCGCACACTACTCAGGGTTCCCCTACGGGAAGATGGTGTTATTTTATGGGAGGGGGTGGGGCATGTTAGAGTGGAGACGCATTAAAGAGAGAGAGAGGTGTTGTACGTGGTATTTGGTTTTTCTTTATTTAGGCGTTATCGTCATCATGTTCAACATAGCTGACGTCGAGCTGTGGTTTGCGTTACGCTTTGATTATGACCGCCTTATTGTCTGTGAAATGTCTAGTCAAGGGCTGTTGTAGTGGATGAATCCTGAAGTGCTGAATATGAGGTCGATGCACGTTCCCCGGATGGTTGTGGGGTGCTTGTCATCACGGCCCGCCGAGACTCACCGACGCACGCCGCTGCCGACGACGATGAAACGTGGAAGGCACGTAAAGCGTGCTCGTCTCGTGGCGGCCCAGGAAGACACCGGCAACACTGTCGCTAAAGGAGCCCTTAAATGGGAAGCATGCTCGTCTCGTGGCGGCCCAGGATGACCCCGGCAACACTGTCGCTCCAGGAGCCATAGAAGGGACCGGGCGTTGAGCAAGCCGAGCATGAGTAGTGGGGGTGTGGACGGCGCAACAACAACGACAACGACAAGGGAGGGACAAAGCCCCCACCATAAGATGCTTCGCATCTAACATGTTTCCGTCTTAAGAACCTACCCCAAATGGGCAGCCTGTGCTTTGAGAAAGGAGTGGGAACGGTGAGGTTGGCTGTGATGGAGGCGGTAACGTTGGGTTATGTCCACGCATGTGAGAAGTACCCAATCACCTATCTAGGTAACTACGTGTTCGGGTACAAAATAAGCACCTTACTGGGGTATCAGAGCTCTGGCTTGGAAGTGGGCAACCTCATTAGCACCTCTGACGATGAAGACTGGGATGGGATCGGTGATGGGGATGTACATACCTGGCTTCGAGCACGGCGAGGCAGCTTGGCTTGGTCCTGCAAAACGTCAGTGAAATACGGGGAGTTGATAGTGGTGACGTCAACGCCTACTTGAGGGCAAAAGACCACCTTGACATCGGTCTTAAGTGGCGGGTCTTCACGCGGAAAGAGTTTGAGCTCTCTGCGTTGGTGCTGCTCGAAAGCGGAGTTCTGGTCGCGGCTAAAGAGTTACGCCAACATTCTTGTCTTCCTGGCCGCCGCCTCTGGCAGCCGCCTCTGGGCATTCCTGGCAGCCGCCTCTACCACTGGGTAAAGAGGAAAAAGACACTGGGTTATTTTCTCGAGGACTTCCCTTATTAGCATGACCAGAACCGATCAAAATATGCCAGGCGAGTATTTACGACAGTGCAAAGATACCAGCGAGAACTGGGTGACATGTCGAGGCAATTCACCCTTACGTTTGCTATCCCGCTACGTATCTAGAAGGTGTACCGCCACCGTCGTTCAATAATACAGAAACACTAGTATTCATATACAGGGGTATCTAAATAAGTGACAACCTTGTTGGATTTCAAAGAACTGGTATTTGGTAGCCTACTAAGCTTCTCTGCAAGAAAGAAAATTTTGTTACCAAAAACGAAGACATTAGAAATATTTTAAAGTGCACCCAGGCACTCCGCACGACAGTTTAACCAGCTCAGCTGTAATGTCCGGCCCGGGTTTACCAGTCAGTTACTCCTCATGGTTCGTTAAAGTGCCTTCACTTGATGTTGCCCGTCGCTGATCATAAGCGGTCTGCTCCTGGCATGTACAGTCATGAACAAATAAAATGCGAAGAAGAAAATTAGAACACGAACACACAAACCGCGTGATATCTTTCCAGGCAAATGAAAATTATTGGGGGGCTAATTACAAAAAACAAAGTTGGGAAATTTTGGTTTCCAAATATACCAAAAGTGCGGCATTATTAGACCTCAACGAACAGTATTTTTTTATGTTGCGTGTTCTCGTTCATACTTTGCTGCGCGCACTTGATTTGCCCGTAACTGCAAGTATCACGCGTGACTTCATCAATAGCCAGCGTTTGCCAGTGTGAGGCTGAAGATACAAAAGGAGCCACGCTGTTCCCCTTACTTGTGAGTGCTCTCCAACGTGTTAGTTTCGCGCATGCGTATGGTGTTGAGGCGGAGGAGTTTTCTACGCAAATAGGACCGCCCAATTCACTTTTCGTCTAGGCAATAAAGGTTTCCTTTATATGGCTATTTATTCTAGGCCGTCAACACTGTACACATGGAGGGAACACTAACATTATGGTTGTCACTGTCTCAACTGTATGTTACAATTCCAACGATACGATAAAACTCAAGTAGAGGTACAAAGATACAATCGCGCATATGGGCGGTGGTCTTCATTGGCAGCCACCAATACAGCAACACCTTCTGACGTCGTTTAGACAAGGCCAGAAAGTGGGTTTTTAGTACGCACTGAATAAACGATTTTACTCAGTATTGAGAATATTTCAAATATGCGATGAAGTGGTTATGTTTGTTTTCGGGATAAATCGGTGTTTTTAATAAACCAAACTTTCATTTTATTTTCATGGCTCTTTATTTATACAATGGAGTTACAACCATTTTGTTCTGCAGTTCAGCCTAGGTACTTTCGGCAGCTATTACAGGTGTTTTCTGATATTAACGCATATTAAAGGTGCCCAAAATGAGTTATAACCGTCAACGCATGTACAACGTACCTCCTGTTGTGACGAAATTTCCTTAAAAGATTGAAGCTTCCCACAATATTTCGGGTACCAAACCAAAATAATAAATATTTACCCAAATTCTGTGTGCAATGCTCTATGAAGCAAAGCTTGAAAACTCGGGCACGAATTACCTTTGCGGTCCATTGTCGCGCCCCGCCCGACAACACAACACGGCCGCACCGGTCCGCTGTCGGGCACTTCCCGACACGCTTTCTCCTGGTTGAATTGCGCGCGCATTTTTTTTACTGTGCATGTGGCGCCACCTCTTATAAAAGGCAAGAACTGCCTTGATTTCAGCTTTGTTTTTTTTCACCAGATGGCGCAGCTTACGCGGTTGAACTCTTCGATTGTTCGAGGGGCGCGCAGCTCAGATTCGGCGCCGCTTGCAACGAAATGGCCGCCTTCTCACCGAATGCCTTCTACGGCGGTAATTCTGAAGCTTTTAGCGAAAGCGAAGACGATTTTAGTGACGAAGACAACTATGTGGCTCCATCGGATACCGAAGAAAGTGATTCTACAGAAGCCAGCGAGGAAGAAGACGAGGACGGTAGAGACGGTGGCAACAACCAGAACAACACAGGACCACGTGGAACCGACTGGACAGCCTACTTGGATAATTTACCAGATTTTGACCATCTTCCCTTCACTGTGACGAACCCGGGATCTCAAGTAAGCTCTTCCAGTGTAAAGTGCGAGTTGGACTACTTTCAGTTGTTCTTCACCGACCAGCTGATTGAGCAAATAGTGCGCGAAACAAACCGCTACGCCCGGGATAAAATCTCGAGTGCCGGTGTTCTTCCGCAGTACTCGATTTGGAAGGACTGGGAAGATGTGCGCGTGGAAGAATTCAAAGCCTTCCTAGGGGTTATAGTAAACATGGCCCCAAACCAGAGCTGAAGGAATACTTTAGCAACGACCTCCTCAAGAAGATGCCTTTTTTCCCACACGTTTTCCAACGAAAAAGATTTCTTCAAATATTTTGGATGCTGCACGTTGCACCAAGCCCACATACCTCTTCAGGTCCACCAACTCGTGGAAGCAAGATCAGGGATGTTGTGACCTACATAGATGCTAAATGCAGAGAGCATTTCAACGCCGGCCCCAAAATTTGCGTAGATGAAAGTACTGTCGGCTTCAAAGGCCGAGTCTCATTCAAGTGCTACAATCCCCAGAAGCCAACAAAATGGGGCATGCGCGTTTATGCACTGGCTGACTGCCAAACAGGCTACATTTCGGCCTTTGAACCATACTACGGCAGCACAACAACTGATAGCCTCTGCCGTCCCGAGCTTCCCTTCACATGCAGGATTGTGCTCCACCTGCTGGAGAAAGTGGAGCAAGCTACACCGGGCAGTGGCTATCATCTGTATACGGATAGATTTTATACGTCCCCAATGCTTGCGGAAGAGTTACTTTCGCACAGTATTTTGCTAACTGGGACTGTGATGGCAAATCGAAAACAAATGCCGCAGCAGCTCAAAAAAAGGATGAAAAAAGGTGAAGTGACGGCTTATCGCAGAGGAAACTGGTACATGGCACTTGCCTGGCGGGATAAGCGTCAAGTGACAATGCTAAGCTCAGCCCACAATGCGTCTACGAAAGAAGTGACAACGAAGATTGCTGGAGGAAAAACACTGACACTGAAGAAGCCTGTGGTGATATGCGACTACACTGAAAACATGGGTGCAGTGGACAGGGCCGATCATTACTGTGCAAGTTATGCATTTTCCCGGAAGTCAATGAAATGGTGGAGGAAGCTTTTTTTTTGGCTTCTGGAAGTTTCGATAGTGAACAGCTTCATTTTGATGAGACTGCAGCTCCTGAAGCAGGGAGAGAAAGAGCAGCGACACCTCCGGTACCGGAGGAACCTGATAGAGCAGCTGATTGGTGACGTAAGGGCTCGCGCTGGGAAGCGGGGCCCATCTGCAAGATTGGATTGCGAACAAAGGCTGGATGGAAAGCCCCATTTCATCTACAAGATCCCTGGCCGAAGCAGCAAGGACTGCGCGTTTTGCAGTGACCGGAAAACAAAAGGGGGCAGGAGGGAACAGTGTTCTTCTGCAAAACCTGCAGAAATAATCCCGGGACTGCACCCAGGAGAGTGCTTTGAACGCTTCCACACACTTGCCCAAGTTCGCCTAAATAACTTGGGGACAAAGAGGAACCTTGACGAAATAAACAACCGCCAAGTTTAATTTCCCACAGTTGTCGTTTTCTTTCGTGGTGCCCTCAAACTAGTGAACTAGTTCGGACCGGAACGACCGAAAGTGGGGTAAAGTTTGGACCGCAAAGGGTTAAGAACAGCAATCACTCATTTAAGATATCACTCTGCCGAAGTGACACACCAGGATGTCAGTGCGCTCTTGCGTTTTCAAATGAGATACGAGATTGCGGTTATGCGTAACATTGTCTTTTACAACATAAATTTTGCAGTCGCTGCAAGAATTCGAAAGAAGATTAGGAGGAAAGCGAAACTTCAGAACAAAGCGCGAGAGTGCCACATTCAAAATACTCGCAGTAAGGCACTTTCGTCGCCGTGCTAAGTAACAGAAGGCGGTGATCATCAGCCGCATGGGCAGGAGGAAAGCGAAAATGCAGAACAAGCGCGAGAAGTGCCTCATTCAGAATTCTCGCAGTGAGGAACTTTCGTCGCCGTGCTATGTAACAGAAGGCGGTGATGATCAGCCGCATGGGCAACTTTCGTTGCCGTCCGTAAGTTGTCCCGCAGTATATCCAGATTCTTAAAAGCCTACTTCTTACTTTTTACGCTTGTTGCAGATAAAATGTAAATGGCGCTTTAACCATAAACCTTTTTTCTCATAACCATTTCTCGCAGGCGAAACGAGTACTGCTCCAGTTGTCACTAGTTCTACTTCTGCGAGGACCACAATTCCGAAGGCGACTTTCCACGACAAGTAAGGGGTATCCAGGAGGCTTATGTATGCAGTACTATTGATCAAAAGCCGATTAAAAAAGCTCCCGAGCGTACCGGGTTTATTGTTTGCGTATGTTAATATGCACGAATAATTCGAAAAACAATGGCACCTCGCCCTGGCTATTCAAGCAAAGATTGTATTCCCTGACTGGGGTAGCCGACGGTGTTGCCGTTGGTGTCGTATGCCATAAATCCCTGCCCACCACCCCTGCAGACCTGATCACCACAGCCTTCGGCATGAAACCTTGCACACTCATAATTGACGCGCCGGATCCCGCCATACTACCACCAATCACAGCGGCTTCCTCCCTCGGGAGAAGAAAAAGAAAGGTCAGCTCAGTCCGCCTGCATTGTTTCTCGCCCGTTTAAGTCCAGCTGCATAATGGAGCCTATTCACTCGGTGGGCTGCGGGGGAGCAGACCGTTTTGAGCCACCGTCTGCAAAGGGCGCGTGGCCATCCCGCGGATATCGCCCGGTGATCTGCTTCACTAACCAAGTGAAACCAAGACTTCACCAACTCAAAGCAAGCTTTCACTTTGCATATTCAGGGTTAGCTCAGCTACGCCGCAGCCATTTTTTCTTTCCCAAACAAGCCCTGTGGATTGCAGATGGGTTTCTCGCTGCTTGTGGATTAGTTTTGAGATAGGAAAAACACGTACGGAAACGCTTCGTTCCCCACACCGGTGTTTTGCTCCTTATCCTTCCGGCCTGACACGCAAGAAGACGGTAAAAATTGTCGTGCAGCCTGCTCATTCACTTGCAAGATACTGTTTCCTTGCGGGTGCAGACCCGATATATGATCATGATCATGATTAGTGGCTGTCCCTTTCAATCACAGCGTCGGTTGTCAACAACGGACTTGCGTGTTTTATTCCACCCCTTACTCATAGCTAACTTAATAGATTAGTCTCTCCCCTCCTCTCCTCTTCACCCCTGTTTTAAACTCTTTTTGCTCCCACGGCCCTTTGTCGTCCCCCCATTGCTCTAAATTCTCATCCGTATGATAACTCCGCCTGCGTACCCATCATTCCCCTACTTTTATTCCAGCAGCATTCCAGTCACCTCTTCGTCACCTCTAAGGCCCTGAAGTTGACACTCCCCTCTCCCCATATTCCCCGGCAACGTCGTTTCCCCTCACCCCACGCTGGTCACATCTCTGTGTAGCCCCTGACAATATGGCCTATAGTTTCCCCATCACTGCCGCAGCATGCACAAGTTTCATCCTGCTGCCTATAGATACCCGTGCATGTCCAAGTTCTCAGGCACCCCGCCCGTGCTTCGAAGAGCAATGCATTGCCTCTCGTATTTCCATAAAATCCTCCCTTCCTAATTTCTTCTTTCTCCGTCCTATGAGTCTCCAGAGTTTTTCTCACTTGCATTCTGTGTGCCCAGTTCGTCGTCTCGGCTGCTTTTCCCGGCGTTTTAAAGGTTGCGTATGCCCCACTTTACCCTACAGACTTTCTGCACCACTAGGTCAGCTGTCTGGTCCTCCGTCTCCAACTTGGGTCAATGCTCCTCATATACGGGTATATACACTCTCGCGGCCCATTTTTCGTCCTCCATGTCACGAAGTTACTCTTCAAACTTTATCTTGATCTGCCCTTCCCTCGCCTCGAGAGACGAACAGCCCATATTCACCTATACCCCTTCGTTTGTTGTTTTGCTGTGGGCCCCTAGGCCCAGTCGGTCTACCACCCTTTGATTTACTTCCAGGCCCGCTTCGGTCTCTGATTTTATGCGCAGACCCTATTTTCCGAATGTTCATTCTCCTACCATGACCCTTTTCCAGACTCCCATTACCACCTCGTATTTGTTATAGCCCCAGGGGGCTCTTCGATTCATTAGAGCCGCATTCCGTCTTCGTTTCTTCTTAAGGTGAGCCTCATGCACCTGAGTAATCTTCGCTGTCGTTCAGCCATAATCCGAAATATTTTTACCGTTTCACCTGTGGTATTTCTACTTGTTGCACTGATATTGTTTTGAGCTCCGCCATGATCCATAAATACCATGATCCCCGGTTTTTCTCAGCTAAAGCAATGCCCTATGTGCGTCGCATCTTCACCGCATATATCCATCAAGCCCTGCATATTTAACCGGTGTTCCGCCATCAACAGTGTGACGTCTGCATACACTAGTCCTGGAATCCGTTGTTCCACCACCTGCGTGTTTTTAATGTATGATAAGTCGAACCCCAGCGTACTGACCTCTAGCTTACTTTCTAACCCCGCCAAATAGATCGTGAACGGCAGTTGGAGAGTCGAAATTTTTGTTTCAAACCTTTGAGGGTGTATACAGACGTATTGTAGGTTATCTCTTCCCAGGCAATTTTCAGTTGGTTCTCGCGGTATAGCTCCCTGAGTAAGCTAATAAATTCTGCCCCCACTCTCTCCTCCTCCAGCATACTCCACAGCCACTCAATGTCTATATTACCTCCCGCCACTTTAATGTCCACAAAGGCTAACAATGATCGGTTTTGCATCATCGCCACCTATACGCATTGGCTTACTGCAAACAAGTTGTCGTCTATAGTCTTCCGTCCTTTCGAAAGCTATTTTGAAGTTTCCCTAATATCCTATTTTCTTCTACCCATTGTACGGCACTGACATGATGGTTACTGGAGTATACAAGCTCGGATTAGTCTTGTCTTCTTTGCCCTTGTACAATAAGATCATCCAGCTAATTTGCTACGCGGCCGAAATTGCCTTTTTTCTAGTCTTGTTCTAATGGCTTGTAACAGCTTTTCCTTGATGTTTGGTCCTAAATGGTTAATCAACTCAATCGTTATCCCGTCTGTGATTACACCGAGGTATTTTTGGGGTTGTTTTCTTCTGCTTTTTTCCATATCAGCTTGTTCCCATCTATCTACAGACATTTCGGCCTACCTGTAGCGTCTTCGTTGTGTCACTGCGGGGCCTCTTCATCCACCTAATAGAAGTTCTCCGTGGTTATTTTATGAAGGTAAGCCAATGCTTCCTCTCTCTTGAGGATCTACCTCTGCTAGTTTTCTATAGTACCACCTTCTGTTGAACTACTGCATTTCCCTTATGCTCGCACATGATTCCAAAATTTTCCGGCTCGTCTACATCCCTCCCTCGCATTTGGCGCTAGCCATCGCTCGCTGTCTCCCTTTATTTTCGCCTGCACTAATTGCTGCACTTCAAGTTTCCTTCGCTTTTATTGCTTCCATTTTAGGTCCACCGCCTCCTGATGTTTTCAAATCCTCTCTAGACGCCTGCTTACGCCTCTCTATAGCCACCTTGATTTTCGTTCCACCAGCTTCTGGGTGTTTTCTTTCCTCTCCATCGATTGATCCTCTCTGCCTTTACTATTTTTCCTGCCTAATTTTGATAAGCCTGTCATATTTTGTTCCTTCCCCAGAATTGTTTTCTATGTCAGCCTCTATGCTTTTGGCTATAACAGTAGTTTGTTTACTGTTTAACTTTGTGTACTGCACAGTTGGTAGTTTTGCGACCCCAGTTTCCCAAAACTCAGGTTTACACGCTTGTGGTCGCTGCTCAGACTGTAGTCCTCTTCCGCATTTATGCTCATTCCATCCAACCATTCATAAAGTCGCACTGCATCACGGCATTAGTCAATACTCGATGGTCTTCTGCAACACTCACACTTGATTTGACCATCGCATTTTTGTTGCCTATTTACTATGATCAGTTTTTGGTACTCACACACATCAAGCATTAGATTTCCATTGAAGTCTGTACCATTCGGGATCTTCAATGCGGACATTAATGACCTCTACCAATAGCACCTCCCCGTAACGTTTCAAATCCTCGATGTGCTTTTTTACACACGCCACCAGTTTTTAGATGCGAACGCATCTCGTTCACTCGCCTTGTCCCTGCATCCATCCGGCGTTGTCGGCGTCCATCCCTCTCCAATTCTCCTCGCCGCGCCAGCGGCGCTCTCCGCCGCTCACCCCCTCTCCTCTCCGATAGCGAACACTCTCTCGCGAGGGGCATTGGATTGGATGCGATTGGATTGGATTGGATTGGATTGCCGAATTGGATTGGATTGATTGGATTGGATTGGAATAAAGTGAATTGTGTTGGATTGTATTGCGTCATAGCCGCGGCAGACGCACTGGCGCCGGCGCGTCCCCTCAACGTTATGCGCGCTATAAAACGCGGTGGCTGCGCCGCTCCGCTCCATCGTTCCAGCGCCGTTCCTCCGCTGTCCAACGCTGCAACGTGAACCCCTTATGCGTCGCATCTACACAGGAGTTCCCGTGAGCGGAGGTGGGAGATGTTTTCGTTTTGTTCTTTGCTATCCTTATCCGTACAGAGGTACGACCCACTAAAGCCATGTTTCTTCCCTCAAATATCTCTTTCACACACACATGTTCTTTACAGTCTTCTTGCACTCTCTTCCAATTAGCCCTCTGCCTTATAAGCATACCCACTATTCCGCCTTTTCTCCCTCCAGCCGTCCTGTTGCAACCTTTCCATACATACTCTCCGATTACCGGAGGTTCTTCCAAGTCCCGTAGGTGCGTCGTGGTCACAGCGTATACCCCGATACCTACCTCTTCTAACTGCTTACGAATATCCATCCACTCTCCCTTTCCCTGACGCCCTGCATGTTTATGTACACGATCATCAGTTCCCCCCTCTTTTATTTACACCTCGTCGTCGTCGCTTTCGTTTGCCTACACCCATCTGCACTGACCCACCTATCTCTCTTTGCCCATTGTCTATGCAATCTTCCCAAAGTCCTGTGGCCCCTTCAAAAACGCCACCGCTCGCTCTGCGTGTCCTCGGCCGGTGGCTGCTCCCACCGGACCGCTAAATTGAACTGTCACGCTGGAACTCCCTTTTCCGGCCTAGCCATCAGACACCACCTTTGATGTTTACGACAGCGAAACTTAACTCCTTGCTCAGCTCCCGTATGTGTCGGTTTACCGCTACAGCTTACCTTTCCACACGCACGCCGTTCCCAATGATCTCAGGTACTGTGCTCATGACGACCTGAACATTTGGGCACAGCGTTCTAGCTCCTTCACTCCCTTTTTTACTTGCTTCCACACTCCAGTGCCCCTTCTCTGCAGAACGTCACTGGTTCCTCCGGCTATAACCACTGGTCTCTGCCCCACATCTTATACCTCGCCTTTTCCAACACTACCTTGACTGTCTGACCCGGGAACACGCCAACCTGCAATCTTTCATCCTCTAACCTGTCCTCTAATATCCGTCTCAGAGTGCGCATGTTGGAGTCCCTCGCAACGATCAACCTGCGCCAATCTTTTTTGCCCCGCCTGCCCCCTGGCGCGGACACCTGCTTCCGAAACGGCTTAGTCAGCGCCAGGCCGGCATTGTTTTCCGGCGTGGCGTCTTTGTCCTCCCTATTTTCCTTATCGGAGCTAAGCACGGTCGACCCACCTGCCTCGTGACCTACGTCAGTCCTTTCCAGGATGTCACCCTTCTTTGCCAACTTGACCTATGTATCCACCAATGTCTCTTCGTGCGCCTTCCTCTGCTTTTGTTCACCTTTCAGCTCCTCCCATACCTCTCCTACTTGAACCCAGAGCTGCTGCTTTTCTTCCTCGAGCCAGTCGAAGCACGACGCTAGTACACAAACTCTACAGCTAAAGTCCTGCCCCTGTGCGTCCTCGACCGACTCGAACCTCGTCTTTTCGAGCGGGTATTCGCCATCGCAGCTTGGGTATACAACACCTGGCTTCATCTTCGGAGGCACGGTACTGCCCGTCCCAGGCGTGCCCAACTCTAAATTACTTCACTGCCGTATTCTCTTACCTTCAACTCTACTAAAAAGGTAAAACACAAGGTGCGATTCTTTCTCAGGGCATCAATTTTTCTCTCATGAATTACTAACTACAATGACAACAATCACGCTTTTAAACCACCACGTGCAACAACCACATGGCACATTTGAATCGGTCACTTCCTTACACAAAACACTCCTACTCCCGGTGCTTTCCACTAACCCTGTTGCCTAAAACTACCTCTGCTCTCTCTAAGTCATGGGCACTCTAAAAATGTACTTTAAGTTTCAAACATTTATCTGGTTTCATCGTCGATGCCTCCGCTGGGCTCTTTACGTCCGGACACACACGCACATCCACACACGGTAAGCAGCCAGCGCTGTAAGCATCCTGTATGCACCCAATGCCACCTCCTTGGTTGACTTCGCACATTCATTATGTTGTTTTGAGCAGAAGCGGTTATTCCCGTGTGGTATCGGTACGCAGTCCTGCATCTACTCCATGTTGTTTTGAGGAACTCCAAAATGCCTTGTTGATTGGCTTGATTAGCCCAGTGGGCGGAACCACCACATCTAGGATGAACGACCTGTTTTCGAGCCGCAGCAGAACAAAACGATTTGTAAGGACAGGAAGGTTGCACACTGAAAAATGGCTTGGTCTGTGTGCATCTTTCCTGTCCTTCAACTTTGGCTGCGATATTCGCCCTTTTATACACGGCAGAAAATGTGGAATATCTTTGTGTGGGAATGTTTAGCGTTGCCCATGCAACGTGCTTCGACCGAGACTATGTGATATCGGACTGGCCCCACAAAACGTCGCAGACGTTTCGCGAGCAGCTGAGCAAGTTTTCCGAAAACGTTTCTCTAAGGCACTTATCGCAGGGGAGCTCTCACTGGTGTTTGTGCTCTTTGGTGTTGACACGCTGCTGCTGATCCAATTCTGCGCCTTGGCGTCGTTTTGCAATTTACTTGTTCAGCGTCCAAGTTCATTACATGCTGCTCCCGGTGACGATGGGCATTTCGTGTTCGTGTCTCTCCAACTCGGTACTCTTCCAGTTAAGCTTCTTGTTCCGAACGACAATTGGTATCAAGTTCTTCTTTTTCTCGCGCTTTCTGGATTTTTGCTTTCCTCGCAGCGTCAGTGTCTGACTTCATTACAGCTCCGCATTTCGTCACTCTAAAATGATTTACACCCGTAAGGAAAATTTTCAGTGTCTGTGAGTAACGCCTGTACGCCCTACAAAAAAACAGAACAATACACTTTTTAGGGGTGTATAGTGTATCTAACACCCTTGCACACGAACAACACCTCAACAAAGACAGCCTTTTAAAGGGTGTTCTGTCGTTTATAGCACCTTAAAGGGTGTTTGTAACTTTGTTGTTAGGGCGTAATGATGTTAGTTATAGGCAAAAATCGGCATTAGGGTGTACATCATTCTACAGTGAAGTCTTCAGATATGACAGCGTTAGTAGCAGCGGCGACGTTTCGGCCCCTCACAGTTGGTTTCTCCACAATCGACACGCTTTGTTCCGCTCGACCTGTATGCGCCTTCGTTCGTCATCATCGAAATGTAAGCTTTGTTAACAAGACGCGGGGCCACATACCACTTACACGAGAGAACTAATCGCACCCTTAAAAGTGTAAATAACTGACTACTAACAACCTTACACACTAACCAAAAAGGTTTTCTCACATTCGCCACTAAGATGCCAAGACTGATGAAACAGCGGAGCGGGGGATATCACTGGATTTAACTTGCCTTTTCATAGGTCAACCCATTGAATTGGTAGATCGGACACTAAAGCTGCTGAGCGCACGCCGTATCTCTCAACTAGGAGGACACCTGCACGTCAGAACTTACGTCATGATTAGGTGCAGCCAATTCCCGACGCGCCCGTCCCCACACCGAGATTTGAACCACTACGCGCAATCCCAACACCTGCTTCCCCACTCATTGTCTCCTCGCCACAGCCCATCACACTTCTTGGCCTAGCAGTTTCCTCCTTGCCAGTTAGCCGCACCAATGTTTGAGCGGCTCTCTGCATGGCTGCAACTCAAGCTTTCAAAGTCCAGCTTTTATAACCCAGTCTTTTTAAAAGTGAGGTGGCTAAAAAGCAAGCCTTTCTCCCTGCAAACTGAGTTAAATCAAAGGCTAGAGTCCACTATCCTAATGTCCAAAATTCAAACTGCCAACATCCGAAGGCAAAGTAGACTTCAAGTCAGCCAAGTCCAAAGGCAATGCCCGTGCTAGGAACCACCACAAAAGGCTGAGCGCCCCACATTCGATCATAGCACAATTGGCTAGATGCCGGTGTCGTAACGCGAAAGACCCAGGTTTCATTCTGACGACCGGAGGCAATCTTTCTTCAGGCGCGCACATTCCACCCCTTCTCGTCGGCTGCTTGTATCCTGGTCACTTTCCCTCACCCTTCTTGGACTAGCATTTTCCTCCAATCCACTTCACTGCGCTGAGTTTCGAGCGATGCCAGGCAGAGATAGGACTGAAGCGTAAACAGTTCCGCTGTTAAAACAATGGGAAACACCATTTAAGGGTGTTTCGTCGTTTATAAAACCCTTACTCTCTAGAAAAAACCCAACAAAGTGCAGTTTTATTAAAGCGCATTTTATTGTAAATACACCCTTTCAAAGGGTATTTCTTGTGTTGATAGAGGGTAAGAGTGTTAGTTATATAGAAAAGGGTACTAGTTATTTTACATTGTACCATCGGAAATCCTTTGGGGCATTTTTTTCTACTGGGGAAAGAAGAAAACTCCTAGGGTTAGTTCGTCAAATGGATGAGGCGGTACGTTAAAGGGACACTGATGGGAATTTGTCAAGCTCCTGTTTTTGCTTGCACTGCTTAGACTGGGTCAAATAAACACAATTTTCCTCGTTTACATGGACGATAAGGCGGTATTTATTTTATAAAGCCGGAAAGAAGAAAAACTACTATGCGCGGTTTCCCGCGGTTGCCCCAACTAACAGCGGTTACGTCAGCAAAGGTGTTACATGATTGGGCGATGTCCACGATTAACATTCAAACAAGTTTCGATTGCGATTCTATGAAACAACATGCTTGGTAGCCGATGTTCTCGTTGGATAGCAATTCTCGATATCGGAGTAATCGGCGTACCGCGCTGCTGCCATGTTGTCGGCCCTAAAATGCATCAGATGAGCCGACGGGGACGGCTTTGAATCGTAGCAATCACTAGCCAAGGCGTCCACAGTGGATGAATGCCCTCCGCGTCACTGCAGACACTCAATTGTGATTCGCTTTTCCGCCATCTTTGGAGCTTGGCTGGGTCATGCCTGTATCATAAAAAAAGTTTTGCACCAGACCGAGGGTCTGCTGATTCGGGACTGGGCCCTTTGGCCGCAAGCAGTTCGTGCTTATGGCAACAGCACGCCAACAAGAATTCGTTAGCGGGTCATTGTCAATCTGCGTGCCTTGTGAAAACTAGCTCGAGGAGCAATGCTGAATTCAATATAGAAAACATTGGCCAAAAACAAAGAAATCAACTTACAAAAAGCATGCGCTCTCGGAGATTCGAACTTCGACCTGCAAAACGACATACCTACGGCTCGAGAGCACTCGGCCAGGAATGAACGCTGCCGATTTCGGAAATTTAAAGTATATATTGTCAAGCCAGTTTACTTTTTATTTAGTTTTAGCATCTCAAAGAGCTTAGATGACTATATCTTGTATAGCATGCGTGCTTTAGTCGTCCCCAAAATTTCCACAATATCTCTTGTTTAGCAAATGCATTTTTTAGATGGAGAAGCGTTCGCTGATGTGTGGTCGTGCTGCTGGCCGCTGGGCTTATTCACCCAGCGCACAAATGTGCGTCCTGGACTCTAGTTTTACGCTGTGCGGTAAACGTTTCGGTTGTTTTTATTTCTAAGTGGCTACATTAACTTCGCTGACTCTTCTCCCGCCTTCAAATAGCCTTAGGTTTTCCTACTACAATCCCAGTCATGAAGCGTCGCATGTGCGCTTGTGCAGTGCTTGTGTGGAACGACATGGACTTAGACCATAACACACTGTACAAACGAACAAACAAAAGGCACATTCTTCTATTCACAAACGCGTCTTTCTTTTTTTCAACTGAGCGAATGAATTGCGATGACCCGTCGGCGGCCGGCGGACTAAACGCTGGGCTCACGAACTCTGTCGGAAGGTCAGCGAGCCGCGCACTAGCACAGTCAAGCCAAGCCACCTAATTGTAACATTATACAAAACGCGGAAGAAAATGGGCGAAGATACAGGGATGACAGCATTGTTCGATTGCTTTTTCTAGTGAATGAATTCGTGCAAACGCAGCGAGAGTTGTCGAAATGTGACCTGCAGACTGCAGACTACAACTGGCGCTCGTAATCTCGCTATATTTACAAATCACTTCAGTGTCCTTTTAAGCCTGTGCATGGCTGCTCTAGAATGAGTCAAAACTTTGGACTTTGAAATTTTTACACCCTTCAAGGTGTAAATCAATGTCTATAAGTGAAACCAATACAGCCTAGTAAGAAAAACAAAAAAGAAATTGATTTAGGCTGTTTTGTCGTTTTTAACACCCCTACTCCGTAGAATGTATGTAAGATTTAGCCTTTTTAAATGGTGTTCTATCGTTAGTACACCCCCCTTCAAAGGGGTATTTCTTGCTTTTTGCAAGGGTGTAAGGATATTCGTTAAGAAGAAAAATGGTGTATATTGTTTTGACGTGTGAAAATGCCTTCCAATATAATCCTCTTTCCGATATTGTTCTTCCTGCGAACTACAGACGCGTGTGCTTGTGATCCGACCAGATATGGCAGCCAACACAATAGAGACGGGGATCAGTTTAGTCTATAAAGATAACAAACTTGTGTGGCCGTAAATCGCACTTGTTCAACGAAGGCGGTAACGCTCAGGGTTGAACCTAAGGACCCTGAAGTTTGGTTTACACCGTAATCATTTCTTTGTGCACATTGCGAATAATCGTGAACGATTTCGCATTCCCCTCCAAACGAAAGTGTGGTTCATCTATCACAAAAGACAGATGGACAGGATTTCTCTCTCGCTCAACCGCCGTACATGCACTCGGTACAGATGGTTAACCACGGAAGCGGTAACGTGTGGACTTTGCTTCTCCCGTGTCTGACTTTTTATGGTTATACAAGGGGAATTGAAGTGATTTGTAAAGTGTATGATATAACATGTGCATATTTATGGCTGGAGACCATAGGCCATAGTTTGACCACTCTGGTTGCATTTACGCGACTTTCTTCAGTAGAACAATCAATTTAACATCGCTGTCCTCAACTCTCCATCCTCCCTTCTTGAGGTGGCTTGGCTTAACCATGCCTACTGGACAGCTCGTTGACCCTCCGACAGAGTGTGTCAGCCTGCCGCCGGCGTGTCATCGCAATTTGTTCGGTCAGTTCAAACTGATGACCGACAAAATTAGTGCAAGAAAGAATGCGGCTCATTTTGTTAGTTTGTAGATTGTATCGAGCTCAGCAAACTCATGAAGTCAACTAGTTTTACACTACATCACATGCAAACCCCATATGGACTTACAGCACTTAGCTGAACGCTTCACAGTAGCCGTAAGCTGCATGTTCCTGTGCGACTTCACGCAAATACAAAATCTAAGGCCAACTAAACGCAGAAAAAGAGTCAGCGAACTTAATTTAATTAATGAGGAATTGAAATCATGTGAAGGTTTTATAATAAAGATGTAAACCAAGGTATGGAAAGCACTTTCTTGCCGGTGATAGGCCGCTGACCTAAAGTACGAACACACATTTGCGGGAACAGAATCGCTGGTAATCACATACTTGCGAGGGCTAGGGTGAAGCGTAGAGCACGAGCCTTATTGAAGAAGTTGTCCATTAGCGTCTCGGAATGCTGCAGTTCCAGCCAACAGTAGTGTAGGATAAGGGGCGTCGTGCCGCAGCGTATTTCGCTAATTTATTTCTCTAGGACTCTGTGCGTTGCCATAGCAGAGTTGGATCGAGCACTAGGCAAGGGTTTTCGCGCTACGCCGTTTTGAAGTTTTGGCGTGTTTTATCTTAATTACCAAGCTGCCGGCCAGGGGCATTTTACGATCGAGAGCGCTATACAAAAAAAAGTCGGGCTCCCAAGGCACGAGAGAAACGCCTCACAGATGAGCACCTGCGGTGCCGCGGAGGGCGTTCAGCACGGCTCTCGCCTCGGCTTGCGCTTGGTCACTGCGTGAAACGATGGTTGTTCGCTGGAATCGGCGCTAGGAGGTTTTCAGGCCTATTTCTGAAGCGCAACATGGGAATCACAGGAAATGGTGGTTCGAAATTATTGTGAATGATTATCACAGATAAGCTTGTAATCCATGGATGTCTTGCCCGGTACCGCAACTAAAACGGTTTTGTAGGTCTCAAAAATAACTCGCAACAACTTCGTTCGGGAATACCTGTATGCTACCAACAGTGCGAAACGTTTTCGTAAAGTAAAAAAAGAATATTGACACAGGAAGGTGCGTATAATGAGCTTTAATTAAAATCTTGGACGTGGTCAAACCACACCGCTAGACCAATGCGTACGCTTTGCTGCTGCTGTGCCTGTTGTTAGTTCTTGGGGCTGCCGCAAATGTTGCCTCATGGTGTTTCCTTCTTTGGGGCCTTATAAATAAATACTGCATTATCGGCCGCACAAGACATGCAAAGTGTTTATTTGAGCCCGTGAATACAACGAAAACACCAACCGAAGTTTGGCAACATCCCTGCAGTGTTCTTTTACAGCCTGTTTTTGTTCCCGGGCTGCAGCATGGGCTCGGCGTAGACGAGCTGGTTGTCACTCCTACCCAGCCACTAAATAATAATTTAATGAACACTAGCGCACAAAAGGAAGAAAAGGTGAGTGGCGCTTGGCTTTTCCGCCATTATGCACACTCTCCGCACTTCGATACCGACCTACAGGCGTTGAATACCACCGGAAAGTGTGCGCTCTGCGCTAGCCTCTTAATGTGCAGATACGCGACACCAGAAGTGTTTCAATCGTGATGCTCTAACGCCTAATCATTCATATTCTAACTAGGTTACGAGTTCTTCAACTGTGCCTGTGTTGGATTTCCCATCCTCAAATGTTTCCCGCCGGTTACGCACTTACATGAAGTGGCAAGTGTTTGGATACCCTGTGTTCGTTACACCGTATCATCTACTCATGCACGTGCGAGAAGTGCTCCAACTGGGCCTCTGTGTGGGATTTCTCAGGTGTCGCTCGCCGCTGTAGATTTCGAAGCGCCTCAATCGTTCGCACAAGAACCGGCAGTTTCCCAAGCGCAGATATATACCGTTCACCCTGTGATCGACCCCGGCTGTAAAAAGTAGATTTCGAAGGGCCTCAACCATTCGCCAATCGCCTTCGAGTTCTTGTGTTTGTCTCGGCCCTGGAGATTAAGAGGTGCCTCAACTGTTCGCACATCGACCGACTGTTTCTCAAGCGTACATCTATACCGTTAACCCTGTGGTTGACCACCGCTGTATAAGTAGATTTCCAAACGCCTCAACCATTCGAAAATCACCTTCGCTTTCTCCTGTGTTGGTCGCCGCTGGATATGTTGAAGTGCCCCAACCGTTCACTCATCTTCACATCTGTTCCCCAAACGTTCCCCAAACGTACACCTACCGTTCACCCTACAGGTGATCGGGTGAACCTTCGGCCGAAAAATTGCATTTTATGCACTGATTTTTTCTGTGATAGTGCAAACAGTAGCGTTCCTTGCTGAAACAAAATGGCAGTTGAACTCCCTCGGTTTCCTCAGACGGACCGACAACTGCCCAGAGTCTTTCAGCGGTTTACAACAGTTTAGGCCATTACCTAGGGATGACCCTTAATTATGGCCTTTGGTGCGCGCTTTCGTAGCTAAATGTGTGGGTCCAAGGTTGAAATGTCTTGTGACCCCCTTTTTGTCATCGGCGACTGCTTAATCCAGGTACAGCCACCGTAGCCATTGTTTTCTCCCGTTTTACAAATTACAAGGTGAGTGCAGAACTAAGATGCTCACTTCTGGAAGTTTATTTGGAAAACTGGTCATTACAACGCAATAGCCATCACATCAAAGGCACTGTGACAAACTTGCTGCACCCACGCTTTGACATTGGTCAGCTGCACGTAAACGTGCACACAAGATACTCTCTTAAAAGTGAAGTACATGTGCATGTGTTACTGTGGACCAGCTTGCCGGGCTCAACCCAAGGACGCTTGGCTGAACCAGTTGTAAAAGTTGGCGCACCGGAAAAGCCACAATTCTTCGAAGTCATTTTTTCAACTTGCCAAAGTGGCTGTTTCTCTTTCATTTTTAGTCGCAATTTTTCACGGCACGTCACAAAACGTCCAGAAGAAGCCAAGCTGGACTTTGTTCAGTTGTCACCGGCTTCCTGAAAGCTCTTTCTGAATGCCTCTCACTTTCGTCACAGTTTGTTAAAAGTGATCTATCTAGTGCTACTTTGGTCTGGCGGCCTACAGCAAAATAGCCCACCAAGCCCCATCTCTTTGCTGGCTGGCCATAATGACAAGGGAAAAGCTTCCCCCAAAACGCCTGCAGGTGCTACTACATAGTACCTAGGAGCGGCGGCTGAACATGCATTGCCATTGATCAAAGCATTTGAAAGCCGTCCTACTTCATATTGATTGTGCTCATAATCCATTGTTCCCACTGACTGTTTTATGTGTATGCGCCATACAGTACAGTCTCCAGTGCACCCGCACGCAAGCATTTTTCTGGCAGTTCTTCTAGGAATGGCAAAACACTCCGACGAAATCAACACTTCAACAAATCCGGGGAGGAGGCATCGTAGTTTATGTTTGCTAGCTTTGGTTTGGGCATTTTAAAACGCACATGACCAGGAAATCTTCTCGCACACTTTCATTTTACACTTACATATCTATGCTTCAGTGTTTGCTTTAGAAGAACGCTTCGAGAAGTTCCTTATGTAGCTTCTGCATATGTCGCTTCTGCATCCCTATAGATTTAACTTACTGTTAGTCTCTTTGTAAGCATAGCAACCATTGAGGTACAAAGAGTGTTGAAACATGAAAAATTACAGTTTGGAGTTTCGTGCTGGAATTGAGTGATTTAAATCCTGCTCATTTTGCATTTTGTGGCATTTAAGCTGCCCACAGACCTGTAAGGAAAGTGGACACAACTAGAGAACAGCATTAAGTACCTGCTTATATAGAAAACAAAAGATTTCGCGTATGAGGAAGGCACTCGTTATCCAAGGCCATTCAAATTTCTCTTGTTTCCTATAGGCAAAAATCTGCTTAAATACGCTGTTAAGCACCACTGCCAAAGGGTTGCTTAAAAATAGTAGACCACATAATGGGCCCTGCGTGTAAACATAGAGCGCAAGCGCAGAAGTGGTTTCTTCAGAAAGAAATGTTAGACTTAATTATCGTTGTAAACTTCTCTTTGGTATGTCATTGATGGTGTGAAGCCATTAACCAGTTTAATGGAAATTCATACTTAATATATACTGTAAATACTGTATTTGGTGACCTTGTCGACCTGTTTGAGTTTGTTCTATATTCATTTAGCTTTCTCGAGGCAATTAACTGATAAGAGGTGCATGTGGTATACTATTATAAAATGCAGTAAGCTTTTCCAGATGACAAGGCAAAGCGTTTCCATATGTTGAGCTTTGTCTATCTCATTAGTAGTCAGTTACAGCATTTTTTACTCGTAACAATTTATTAACCATGTGCGACAGTTACAAGTGAAAGTCAGCTGCGCAGGGACCTTGAGCCTTACGTCAAGGATTGCATAGGCTACAGAAAAACAGTGGAGAAGTGACAAAATTCCGCAGTCGTGTACATGCAACTTGAATCATACGCGCAACTGCTCACAACTGCTACCCACCAATGTTACCCAGCTACAATTTTGTGAACATATTTGGTGCACAGGATCCGTGTTTTTTTAGAAAAGAGAAGACTTACAGCAACAAAGGTCATTTTGAAGCCATATTGAAACAGGTATAGGTGATACATATCACTTAGTTGGCTTGAGATCGTAGTCATTCTAGAATCAGCGTGTCCAGTTTTCTCGTAGTGTTCTGTCCGACAACTTGAAAGTAACTTTGCAGCTATACTTACAACATTTATATCGATATCAATTGGTCAGCTCGAGATCCCAGTTTTCCTGAAAACAACCTTTCCATTTTCAACTTGTCTAGAAACTTTGCTTTTCCGGAGCAGCTGAAAACAAAAACAAAATATTTTCATCAAAATGAATACCAAAGCCCAGCATACAAAACATATAAATTTCTCACTTTCTTTGAAACAGAGTGCAAAGTCCACGCAGTGGAGCTATTTTCCAGACTTGAGGTGGACCAAGAAATAGCACAAAAATGAAGGCAAGAAAAGCTGATATACCTCTGAAAAAGGTACTTTATAAGGAGCTATCTGACATACCCGCCACGGTGGCTTACTGGCTAAGGCGTTGTGCTGCTGAGCACGAGGCTGCCTATTGTCTAGGCAGCTATTCTAGCATGGTTGTATCTGTCTAGTGTAGGCTCCCTTGGTATTAGCTGTTTTTATTGGATCGGGCCATACAGACTTCCGGAAATGGGAATATGATAGTGGGTAGGCCTGCGCCAAATATTCAGGATATTTTCATACATACTTAGAGATACAAGTTAATTATTCATGAAGTATAAAATCTAGTGCAGAGCTATTTCTATGCCAAAAACAGGTGCAGTAGTCAGGAAGAACGTGGCGACACCTCATCCACGCGTGCGCCAAACACAATTAATGCGCTAATGGGTACGGAATACAGTGGCGAGATTTTCAGCAACGCATTTAGTGTTATGTGATCCCAGTACGCAAAATTAAATTTGGTTTGCTTTGGTCACAATTTGCGGTGTACTGTGAACGTTTGAGGTACGCTAATATATTTTATTGTGCTAGCTTTGCTTGGCAATAATTGTACATACATATACAGAAAAAGCGTGGCTGGGGCGTCCTGGATTTTGATGTGGTGTTGGCCTCTTACAGAAATATATCTTTTTAATTTTCTTTTGTCACACCGTATGGTGCAATAATGCTGAAGACCCTACAAAATAAAACAAAATTTCAAGAAATTCCACAGAAAAATGTCTTTACAGTCCTGACATCTTTTAGACCTTATTTGATGTGGCACCACTTGAACAGATGATGATCAATTCATTTAAATATAAGAGGAGGACAGCAGGTCAGTGGTGTAGAAAGGAGGAGATAGGGAACGACGCAAGCACCTCTCAAATCACGCGCCCCACGCCATTAGAAACGCTGCAGTTTATTGATGTGACTCGGTGTCGAGTGTGTTCGAGTAAGTCCTTACACATAGCTTCGATTGTAGCAGCATGTTAAAAAAACTGGGCTAATTTCGGTGCAGATAGAAATCATAGCAGTGCAGAATAAGACGTTGCATGTTATCTTCACACAAGGAGTGACAAAACCCGCATATGAGGGAGGCAGTGGTAAAAATGCACTTCTTCTGGTCAGTGTAGCGAACGAAGACCAGCGTCTCCTTCCAATGTGGTGATCGAGTCGATTAGCGAGGCAGTGAGCACCCCCGATCCTCCTCTTCCTTTTCTCCTACTGCCGCCCTCTGCCTGAGCATCTTTATTTCTTAAAATACTCCCGCCCCCGCCAAGTTGGTTGGGAGCTAGCTGGCAGCTGCACGGGAAGTGGCGAAGTCCGGGCCTCACTACGACCAGTTGCTCGACTTCCAGCGGCACATATTTCCACCGCAGCGATGCTTGTAAGCTGGCTGGGGAATCCCGTGGAACATTTGGCAGGGTGTATCGGGGCCTTCGATCTCTGTAGAGAGGGTTGTCAATCAAGCGAGGCTGTACAAGTCCATAGCCAGTGTCATGGGCAACGAGCGCTTGCTAGTTTGCTGGGTCCAATTTACTTAAGCGCTAAAAGTGAAGACTGAGAGTGTTCATATGGTCACCCGGGAAAAGAAAAGAGACCATGCTCAAGGTTTTCGGCCAGAAGGCAGCCGCCTGGATCGAATGGGAACAGCTGATGCGGACGGTCAAATTTACAGAGATCATGCGGCGAGCGTAGTGGCATTATCGTTCCGTCCACGTCTGATGCTGCTTCCGTGAAGTAATCGGTGCGTTCCAGCAGCACATCCATTGTCTCTGCGAACCTTGAGACTTCCCTCTCTTCGGACCTACAAACACTGTAGAATAGTGCATCCATCGTCGACTTGTGCTTGCTGAAGATGGGGTGGCCCAAATCGAAGCATTTGTTCAGCTTCCACACGAGAATGCGTCGCCACCGGGCCTGGACGTGCGCGGCCGAAGCTCGTTTGCGGCTTAGAAGCTCGCTCACGGAGCGTCGGAGAAGCAGGATCTTCGTTATCCACTTTAGCGAGTCCACCTTCTCCACGAATCGCGTTTTGTTTCTGGATCCAACAAAACTTTCTTGCAATCGTAGCAGAGCACCTGAAATTTTGCAAAAACAAGAGCTGCGTCACCGTCGAAACGGTCACAACAGGGCCTCAGGGACGCCTCCAAAGCAGGAGTCGAATCGGTGATTCCAAGTCTATGGCAGGGCGGGAGCGTGTCGGGAGCGAAAGTCGAGTCATCGATTCAAGGGTTGTGGAAGAGCTGTATTGACGTCTTCGAAGTGAGAATTGCGTCTGTGACACCAGTGTCCGTCTGAGGCCACTGAGAAGTCTCCAAAGTAGAAGTCTTGTCGGCGAAGCTAGATTCACGGCAGGGTCGCTGGGCCGTCTCAGTAACGATGGCCGCGTCAGTGATGCCGAGTTCCCTGGAGTGTTCCTGAGACTTCCGCGAAAGGCCAGTCACGGAAGCAGCAGTACTGCGCAGTTGCTGGAGCCTCTCTCTATGGCTGAGCACCTCGGTGTACTGCTTGGCGTCCTGAAAGGCCGCAGCGCCTCCGTCCTCGCTGACCTGTTCTACTATGCGTACAGCAGTCATTTCCCGGACGGGCGGCACGTCACCCTGGACCATTCGCCACCGCACCTCCTCGGGAAGCGAGCAAATAGTCGAGGTTGCGATGCGGGTAGTAAACAGGGCCGCCTGAGGTTGAAGGACGGGGCCTGCGGAAGAGTCTTGGCTCGCAGAGAATCGTACGCGCGTTCGCAGGGCGCAGATACGCTCGTCGTTATCAATCGCTTCCAAAACATCAGCATCAAATTCTTCACCATTCTGGTTCTCCTGAACTTGAGCATCGAGTTTGTGAAGGCTCGCTTGGCCATGCAACATGAGGTCGAGGACATTTTGTCTGTCAAGGCCGTTGCTGCCTGGCTCCGCAGCAAGGCGTTGAGGACTGTCACAGTCCCGGAGATGGTCGTTCGCAGGACATCTCGGCGAAAACGAAGAGCGTTCATGGCACCAGTCGATGAAGCAAGACGCTGGGGTTGCGAATACCAAGGGGACAAGCGCGGGCTTGGGCACGAGCCGAAAGGGGCGGCGGCCGAGGGCAAGACTTCCAGGATAAAGCAGTAGGAAGGTATCCAAGCCTCACGTGCCTCGGAGCCGCTGCACCATCGAACGTAGATTCGCTCGTGCGCCGGTTCCCGGGTTTCACGGCACCAGAAAATGTGTAGCAAAAGGAGACCAACGTCTGGCTGCTGATGTGGTGATCGAGTCGATTAGCGAGGCAGTGAGCTCTACCGATCCTCTCCATCATTTTCTCCTACTCTCGCCCTGTGCCTGCGCATTTTTATTTCTTAACAGTCAGTGTGTGTATGCGCGGAGTTTGATAAAAAAGCGCGATAAAGTAGTAATGGGGGAGAGCGTACGAGTCATCCCCATCACCATTTTGTTGTTACTGCAAAGCAGTATATGTCTAACCCCGAACCCCCCCGTTTTCATTCCGGTGTCATCGATTTTCTCGGCGCCGCTCCAGAGCTCCTCACACCCCCGCTTACACCTCTTTCACAACTATTTTCCCCCTTGCCTCAACCGGTGCGCCTTTGGAAGTTGCACAGTCGGCCGCTAACGGCGGTATGCCGTTACCAGATAACTGCGAAAAAAATTACTCCCACCTCCCCTCGCGGGAACCCCTGTGTAGATGCGACGCATAGGGGGTTCCGTTGTTGTTTCCGTTAGGTTGATTCTCCCATCGCGTGAGACGTGCCGTGAACCCCCTGCCGTGGCTATGACGCAACACAATCAGACACAATCCACTTTATTCCAATCCAATCCTAATCCGATCCAATCCAATTCAAGCCAAGCCAAGCTAAGCCAAGCCAATTCAATCGAATCCAATCAAATGCCCCTCGCGAGAGAGTGTTCGCTATCAAAGAGGAGAGGGGGTGAGCGGCGGAGAGCGCAGCTCGCGCGGTGAGGAATACGGGGGAGGGGTGTGGACGGACAACGACGCCGCATGGAGGGACAAGGCGAGTGAATGAGATGCAGTCGCATCTAAAATAAATTGAAGCACCGATGGGCGTAAAAATGCGCTGATGATTACTACGCCCCCTAATATGAATTTTGTGCGCAGCGCAAGCTGCAGTCTTCTTGGTCACGGCGCATTTCTGCTACATCTCAGGAAATGTTCGCGTGATCAGCAAAAGTACGGCGGCGTGCGCTACTATGCTGCTACCTCGCAGTGCGTCGCCGCTGCCCGCAAGAATGTTGCAAATCGTGTTTGAACCTCTCGCGCTAATGTCAAGCAGTTCGGATTAGCCCAACACCACCTGGAGGAAAGCCAGTCTAGTTTGCGTTAATTACCCCTGCACAAGGGAGCAGCGAGCATGTTGTTGCATCACGCGTTTGAACTTGCAGCGTAAACGTAACGTGGTTTGGATTAGCGGTGAATGGAATTGCGTCTGAGGAAAGTGTCGGGGGAAGGGAGCTCCTTGGTGGCGATACATGACACATGTGTGCGGGAGAGGCAGTGAGGGAGATGACGCCGTACCCACACATGTCGTACTCCACTTCACCCTCCTCTCTGTTTTCATCCTTTCGTCGCTGCTGCTTTCGCTCACTCGGTTATGCGGACATAAACAGACACCGCTCTTGCGAAGCCCAGGTAAAGGCTGCCAAAGGGCTGCCCCATAAAACGACTCAAAGCCACCGTCGCGGCGTCTGTCGCTTCTAAGCACGCGCACATGACCGCTTGACGGTTTATGCGGGCGGAATTTTGTAGTGATGAATAGTGGGAGGGAGAAGGAGAGGCGAGCACGCGCAGCTATAGGTTTCATGCCCGTACAGATGGATGGCATGTCTGTTGTGCTGGTACGAGATTTAAACGCGGACGTTAAACGGCCCAATGGGCCCTGTCCGGAGTTTTTAGTGGTAGAGCGCATTGGGTATGTGTGTTACGCTAGCTTCAGATTACTGTCGCAAAACCCATATCATGATCTATGGACGTAAAAAATGTCATCTCACGCAGTTCGTTTCGCTGAAACGTGAAAGGAAGTCATTCTTTAAAGTCATTGCGACAGTTGCGGCAAAAGTCTGAACCTGGCCTTGCACAAACAGTAAGATGCGTACGACGCGGGAGGGACGCAGGCAGTTCCACGTTTATCTTGAAGAATAAAGCTTCGATCCGTCAGACATTCATTCAGCTAATTGGCTAGAAAATATTCTCCATTGCTAATTACGATAAACGCGTTTTGTTTCGTGCACTCCATGGGCTGCGTCCAGCTTTGCAGATCATCCTTCTTACAGAGTGGAGGGGCAATAATTTTTCTGCCCGGTTTACGATTGATCGTGCCCGTTTCAATTGAATGTGCAATGCACTTGGCAATTTCCTTTACCAGTGTCGTATCATGCGACCCCTCTTGAAGAAACAGGCAGCCATCGTGGTACGTTGGTGATTGTTTAAAGGGACTCTGCAACCCTTTCGATAAATGTTTTCACCATTTCCTTTGTGTCTGGAAATACTTCGAAAGCTGTAGTTCGTGCCAGCATGGAGCGACACTGCGTGATTTGCCCTTTCTGATGTTTCTGCTTTGCGGTTGCGGCCTTTTTTTTAAAGCGGCTAACCTTTGCGTTCATTGCTGCAACTGAAGGGAAGCCGGCCAATTGCCGCTACAGCACTCTAATGACGTAATTGGAGCGCTCGAAAAACTCGTAGGTCGGGAAAGAGAGAAACTCTTGTGAGCAAGTTTCTAAGTTATATGATGGGCGTATAGCAGATTTTTGGCTGAGGTACTTTGCGACCCCCTCGTCTAAGTAATGGATGTGTTGATACACTGCGTTCTGCAATCATTGAAGATTTCAAACAAATAGTGAGAGGAGTGTGCAAGGTCCCTTTAATGGCGGATGGAACTGCCATTTAAAGATTGTGATATAGGGAGCAGTTACCAATAGCCAACACTTTAATTTTTTTAACATCCTCCCAGCTGCGCGATTAGCACACGAAGATGCTGAAGCTAAACATTTTTCAGCGGTTATTTCGCATCGCTGCCTTCGTTGCACCCAACAGCAAAAGTTCAGGTCCATTAAGCAGTTCATGATACAAATCGATGTTATGACCGTGGTAGCTGCACCGGAGTACCATATTTATTTGAATACGGGGCGACGTTTTTTCCCAAACATTATTAGTTTCAAAGTATTACCCAGCCTTATACACCGAGCTCAGTATATATATATATATATATATAGTGCTTGGAAATGAGGGCTCGTTAGGAAATACAGAAAGAAATGCCGGCAGTCTACAACGCCAAAGAAGTCATAGGGGAATGGTTAGACTATTTTTTACCGTTAGTGACGTTACATTATTTTTTTATTAATTACGCGCCAAAGAAAGAAAGAAAAACACGCGCCCAGAGTGGGGACCGAACCCACGCCAAGGTAGCATAAGAGGGTTTCCCGCCAGTTACCCGCATATGACAGGCTGTAGACGTTCGCGTCACGCCCCGGGGGTTGAAAAGAAGGTCCCCTTCTCCCCGTGTAGTCTGAGTGGCGCTGGCTACCGCCCTCAAGCGTCAGGTACAGCTGTAGTAAATATAAATACCGGAGAAAGCGGAGGAGAACACTGTCGCCCAGATAGCCGAATTGGTAAGGCATTCGAGATCTAATCGAAAGGCGTGGGTTCGGTCCCCACTCTGGGCGCGTGTTTTTCTTTCTTTCTTTCGCACGTAACTAATAAAAAAATAATGTAACGTCACTAACGGTAAAAAATAGCCTAACCATTCCCCTATGCCGTCTTTGGCGTTGTAGACTGCCAATTCTTATTTCTGTCTTCTATATATATATATATATATATATAATATATATATATTATATATATATATATATATATATATATATATATATATATATATATATATATATATGTGTGTCTGTGTGTAAGACAGAAATAAGAATTGGCAGTCAAGAAGACCTCCGAAAGCAAAGGGGCGGATGTAGTAGCTCAAGATAAAGAATTTGAAAATCAGAAAGTGGAGAAAAAATGCCCGCCAGGTGGGATCCGAACCCACGACCTCCAGAATATCGGTCTGGTGCGATGACCACTACATTACCGGCGGGGCTACTATAGCCTCCACTTTCTGGGGTATTTATGTTCAGGTGTTTTTGTTTCCGGCGCTTGGGGGTGGTAGCCAGCACCACTCGGACTACTCGGGGGGAAGGGGACCTTCTTTTTAACCCACGGGCCGTGACTCGAGCGTCTACGACATGTCGAGAGTGGTCGACCAGCGTTGAACGCTCTTAAGCTCCCTATGGCACCAAGACTGCCAGAACCGAGGCCCTCGATATGCATGTAGCGAATCAGAATAGGAAATGAGGGGCTGGTTGAAAATAAGACAGAAATAAGAATTGGGAGTCAAGAAGAAAGAAGAATGCCCGCCGCGTGGGATCCGAACCTACGACCTCCAGAATACCGGTCTGGTGCGATAACAACTACGCACCCGGCGGGGCTGTTTCCCCAGCACTTTCTCGGGTATTTATGTTAAGGTATTTTTGTTTCCTGCACTTGGGGGTGGTAGCCAGCGCTACTCAGACTACACGGGGAGAAGGGGACCTTCTTTTAAACCCCCGTGGCGCGACTCGAACCTCTAGAGCCTTTCATGAGCGGGTAACTGGCGGGAAGCCCTCTTATGCTACCTAGGCATCAAGGCTGCCAGAACCGAGACCCTCGCTAGGCTTTCGCAGAATAATATAGTAAGGAAATGAGGGGCTCGTTGAGGAAATACAGAAAGATAGGTCGGCAGTCTGCAACGCCAAAGGAGGCATAGGGGTGTGGTTATAGCTTTTTTTTTACTACCGTTTATGAAGTTGACAGGCTTGCTTGACGTATCTTGCAGGAATTGCTGTACCGGCTGTTTCTTTGTGCCTATAACAATCATCCTTGTTCTTTAGGTTTGTTACTCCCTTCCTTTCCCGTTTTACTGATCAGGCGCCCTTTCATTAGGTGCTTTGGCGGAGCTTTGTTTGCTGACGTCGCGCTTGCGCACCGTAGGGCCATTCGGTTTTGCTGGTTTCGCGGTCTTTGTTTTGGATGTAGGGGTTTTCAGGTCGTTTCTACTTTTTCACTTCGCCGACAAAATGCCGTCTGATCTCGCGCTGATGCGGTGACAACATGGATCAGCGGGCTCCACGGGAGAGTGTGAGGTGCTTGAAAAGTGTCGGCACTTCTGATGTGTTTTTCTGTCCCCTGTGTTCCCTGTGGGCCCTCATTGATTCATTGGCTGTTCATAAATCTTCGCCATTAAATGTTTTAACCACGCGATTTAGGTCCCACAATTCAGTGTTGTAGCGGTGATGACTTGTCTTTCTGGTTGGTAATTGAGGAGTTTCACCACTGGGGTTGACGTCATCTGTGCGAGTGTTAGAAGCGCCCGTTTTGTCAGGTGACGCATTAATTTCTTGTTTGACAGAAGCAGCTCATTGCGTTACGGGTTACTCTCCTGCACTGCCGATTCGTTATTGGTTACGATATTGCTCTGTCTTGCAGAGCTATTTTTACTATGTCATTGGTCTAATAATTTGGCGACTCCGTGAAAAATTGGTCCATTGAAAATTTTGTCTGCTATTGGTACTGGCCGTATGTTTGCCGCTGCGGAAAAAAATACCCACAAAGGTTCCGAACGCTCGTGAACGCGTGCCTCTCGGCAACCACCGAATCGCCGGCTCGTGTGGTGGCTTTGGCACAAAAAAAAACCACTCCACCGCGGTCGTACGAGGTAACGCGCATCTAAAAAAACTCCAACCCTAATACCAGAGCTTAAAAAGCACCATCCTTGGTGCTTTTTCCTTGGTGCTTGGAGCCCGGATACTCTAAAAACCATTAGGACTAATTGCAGACATGGGTACGAGTGTGCCAAGAACTCTGAGCCCCGCCACCACCTCCCTCACCGAGCAGTACAGTGGCTGTGTATCTCCTTCCTTAGACAACTTGCTGATCCCGCCACCGCTGCCTCGAGTCGATGACGAAGTAATGGTGGAGGTCTGCAATGCTGAGGATGAATTTGCATCCACCACTCGTCGCGAAAACGACGACGACCTCTTCAATGCATATGACGACGATTACTAGCATGGCAACTGTGCAAATAAACAATGATGCTGAACCCCAACTGTGTGTCAGGGAATGCTCACCTACAACGGCTTCAACATTCAAGACTTGCGCGTTAGTGCAATTGATTGATTAAACTTTTTATTTGTCCAGATTTCTCCCTTACCGTCCGTCAGGAGTACTTGGTCCCTGGCGGCGGTCGTAGCCATCTGGAAGAGCCTTTTCTGGATACGCAAGTCGGAGCTCAGTAGCGCGGTCTCCCACTCCTCCTTTCAACTTTTGCTGAGTGTAGGCTGTCCGGTCCTGATGATTTGCAAGTCATTTCTTCGGAGGTGGCAGGAACATGCCATGTGATGTAGGCCAGCCCTGCCACTGCACGCCTTGCTTTTATAAGAATAGAGCTCTGGGTAACATAGGCTGTAAACAACTGGATAGGGGAAACAATCTGTCTGCCGTCGTTGCCGCGCCACTGACTGCCATTGCTCAATGTCCAGTATTGGGCTGGGTATTGTGCCCTTTGTTGTCTATAGTGGTGAAGTATATCTCTGTAGCACACCAACCTATCCCTGCCTTACTGTCGTATTGACTGAGGTCTGCGTTAGGAATATTGACATCGGCTCTGTAAACGAAACCTCGAGCCGCGTCGTGCGCGCACTAGTTCCCAGCCAGGCGTCAGTGGGCCTTTGATGATATCAGTTGTATTTTGCCACCTTACTTCATCGTCAAGCCGGGTTTTAGAATTTGGAACGCCTCGAGCGAGATTAATCCCCTAGCATAGTTTAGAATGGGTGATTTGTAGCTGCTTATTACATGGCGAAAACAGCACATAAAACACGAAGACAGAGAAGGGAAAACACAAACACGGCAATGACACGCAACTGAATATTTTAATGAAGAAAAACACACATACATATAGTGTACATCCCCGAAACACAAACAAGAAAGAAGAGAGATAAACGAGCTAGACCTGACTATACTACGCTAAGCGATAGACAAAGCAGTCATGCGCGTTCAAGATATACAAGTGCTCTTTTAAAAGGGCGAGAGATGGACAACTGATACATTTTTCGTGTTGTTTGGCTATTGCATGCGCCTCAATTTTCTCTCGCGTGAGTTCATCTCGGTGCTTGGCTAGAGTTGCTGTGCCATGAAAACACGGGCCACAACGACATGTGCGGGCATGGCGGCCAAGTGCGCTTCTGTGTCGTTTCCTATGGACCTTCCATGTTCTTTTAATCGACCATTCACACACCTGCCTGTTTTCACGTCGTACGTCTAATCACAGTGCAAAAAGAAATGATACACCACATCTTTGGCACATGGTACACACTTAGACCTATGGTTGACACTACAGCCATTTTGCGGTGCCTTCTTTGTGAATGTCTCAGCTGCTTTGTGTACTGCCGGCCATATGTTCATAAGCAGTACAGGAGTACTGAATAGAATCCTGACACGCTACCTTGATGCTACTTTTCGTATCCCGTGCGACAATTTGTCGATATAGGGCACAACTACCGGCCCTGTGTCGTTTGACACTTCGTGCATCGCCGCGTTGATTATTTCCTTTGACACACCGCAGCACTTTTTTGCAGCAGCGCCACAGCACGTGTTCCGGATACCCGGCAATCATTAATCTGTCCACCTGCTCACATTTCCTGAACGACATGGTTTGGTGACAAGATTTCGTGACGGCTGCCTTAATTCATGACTCCGCTATACAACCCTTTAAAACCCTCGAGTGGCGTGACTCGTAATTGAACAGAGGCTTCAACGTCATGGTTTTTAAACCATACAAAAGTGATCACGGAAAAAATAAAGTTCAAGATTCAAAAACCGTAACTTATTATTTTTAGGGACACTTACAGTAAATTCAAGCCCACAACCGTTTTCCCTGAAGGCCTCCATCACATCATGCACCTTATCGTGGAAATTTGAGGTTTTTACAAAAATGAGGCAGTCATACAAATAACAAAAGAAGTGGTGGCGCACCCCTCACGAAACGAGCCCACCTTGCAATTTACCATGCGTAGAAAGAGGCAACTAAGCACTGGAGCCACTGCAGAGATTATACACACACACTGCTTGTGCATCGAGAATGTTTCCGCGAAATCACGGTAGAATCAAGGTGGAAAGACGATATACCAAACAACCTTTACACAGAAGTCCCACATTTGTAGATAAAAGCCAGCTGACCATTAGGCTCAGTAAAACATGCTGGAACACAGTTCATCAACGCAGAACGCGGCATACAATAAATAAGGTAAATCACATCTATGCTAAAGCCACGGCAAAACCCTAGATTGGACTCCCTTAAGTGCCCGAGTAAATCATTTGGATTCGGTACAACAAACAGGTCCCGAGCTGACAAGGACTCCAGGTTCTTTCGCAAGTAGTCGGCCACAGCGCGCTGCCATGCACCACTCTCTGAAAGAATAGCGCGAAAGGACGTCTTGTTTTTTGTTTTTTTTGTGCAAAAGAAGGCGTTCAACTGCATACAAGAACAAGAACAAGTTGCTTTCGAAACAAAAACTTGTTCGAAACAAGAACAAGTTGCTTTCTGCGCTTTGATATATAATATTTTTAACGTGTGTAGTAGGTGTTTTTTACTAAGTTGTATTGCGCATATTTGCATTCCTTCCCACCTGCAATGTTCCCATGTATGTGTCACTTCAAGTGACTTTTTTTGTACATTCTCTTCTTTTATTCTTTATTTGCTGTTCCGTTCTTTCAAAGTTCATTGAAAGTTTGATGTTCCCTTACAGTTCTGTCGCGACACTCACCCTTTGTTACCCCCCTTACACAATGCCCTGCAACAAGGGCCTGTAAGGTATTTTTAAATAAATAAATAAATAAATAAATAAATAATTTTTGCTTTTTAAACCGACGACACCAGGTTTTCAAGACTAGAATCAGATAGAAGCTCTATAGCCCTTTCATTCTGATTTCCCAGTTTGCAGGCGACGGGCTTGACATTTTTCTTAATAGCTGCGAGTGCTTTTTTACCAAAAAGGCCATCTGGTAACACTGCCAAACAGACCTCTTTGTCGGCTTGTATTACCCTAAAGCCGCTACTGGCCTTTTTTTCTGAAAAAGAAATAAAAGCGAGACGCCTCTTTGCATCATTGTCGCAGAGAAGGGTGCATGGCAGCGTGCCGTGGTCGACTACTTGCGAAAGAACCTGGATTCATTGTCACTTGAGGACCCGTTTGTTGTAGAGTTGAAACGATTTAGTCGAGTACTTAAGAGTGCCCTATCCGTGGTGTTGCCGTGCCTTTAGCATAGATGAGGTTGACCTGTATATTTCTATGCCGCGTTCTGTGTTAATGAACTGCGTTTCGAGCATCTATTACTGAGCGTAATAAATACTTGTTATTTATCTACAAATGTGGGACTTCTGGGGAAAGCTGTTTTTAATATTGTCTTTCTACCGTGATTCTATTGTGAATGAGTGGAAAAATTCTATCTGGAAAAGCAGGGGGTGTGTATAGGTTCTACAGTGGCTCCTGTGATAAGTTGCCTTTTTATGCATTTGTAGATTGAAAGGTGGGCTCTGCTCTTGAGGGGCGCACCACAAAGTGTTTTCGGTATGTGGATGACTTTCTTATCTTCGTAAAAACCTCCAATTTTTACGATAAAGTGCATGAGGTGATGGAGGCCTTCAGAGAAAACGGTTGTTGGCTTGAATTTACCGTAGAAGTTCCTAAAAACAACAAGTTGAGGTTTTTGGATCTGGATCTTACTTTTTTCTGTGATCACATTGGTTGGGTATATAAACGACGACGTTGAAGCCTCTGTTAAACTACGAGTCAAGCCACCCGAGGAATATTAAGAATGGTTTAGCGGTTTCGTAAATTAAGGCAACCATTACAAAATCTTGCCACTACACCATGTCGTCCAGTTTATGGGAGCAGGTAGGCAGATTCAAAATGCCGGGTGTCCGGAACACGTGCTGTCAGGAGGCTGCAATAAAGTGCTGCGGTGTGCCAAGGAAAGTAATCACCGCGGTGATCGCGAAGTCTCAAAACGACACAGGCCGGTAGTTGTGCCCTATATCCACAAACTGACGCACGAGATACAAAAAGTAGCATTAATTTACGGTGTCAGGGTTGTATTCATTGCTCCTGTATGACTTAGGAGCATTTGCCCGGCAGTAAAGAAGGTAGCTCAGCATTCACAAAGAAGAGACCGCAAAATGGCTGTGGCGTCAACCATGGGTAGAAGTGTTACCATGGGCCAAAAATGTGGAGTATAATTGCCTTTTCCCCGTGATTAGACGCATGTTGGCCAAACAAGAAGGGGTGTGAATGTTCGAGTAAAAGAACATGAATGGTTCATAGGAACCGACACGGCAGCGCACTTGTTCGCGCATACCCGAACGTGTCGTTGTGTCCCGTGTTTTCATGACACAACAATTCTAACACAGCACCGATAGACTCACGCGAGAGATAATTGAGGCACGTGCAATGTCCAAACTGCAAAAATGTATCAATTGTCCATCTCTCGCCCTTTCTAAAATAGAACTATTGTATCTTGATCGCGCATCACCGCTGTGCCTGTCTCTTAGCGTAGTAATTAGTTGTATCTGGTTTTATCGCTTTTCTTCTTTGTGTTTTCGGTGATTTACACTATGTATGGCTGTTTTTTTCATTAGCATATTCAGTTGCGAGTACGTGCCATGTTTGTGCTTTCCCATCTCTGTCTTCGTCTTGTTGCGCTGTTTTGAACATGAACATTCACCTACTTGCCAAGTTCGCTACACTTGCTTTTTAGAACTTTGGTGTTGGAGGACTCGATCATTTCCAGGGAAATGGTCACCTCCTCGCCAACCTCCGGGTCCGTCGCCAGGACCTAAACCGCAGGTGATGCAATCGCCCTGTTCATTCACTACCGCTGAGGCAATAGCGTCGCGGCTGGTATATTTGGCGTCGTCCATGTGCAAACGTCCTCACAATTTGCGTATTTTTTGGGTAGAGCCCGGGCTCTGGCCTGCCATCGCTCCACGTTATGTACTTGATGCATGTTCTTGGAAAGAGGCTGAATATGTAGATGGGTCTCTATCTCCAGTAATATTTCGGCTTCCGCCCCTGGCGCACCTGTGTGATTTATGTTAAGAGAATCCAGAATTTGCCTCCCTGTCTGACTCTCAGAAAGCCGTTCCTTTTGGGCGGTTAGCTTGGCTTCTATGGGTTCAATAAGGGCGTTACGGAGGCCGAGCGCTTCAAAGCGTTCGTTCGACGCCGTTACAGGTATACCGAGGGCTTGTTTGCGCACTCTCCTTATCATATTCTTTTTGTTCTCCTCATCCCGCTTTAGGTTCAGGTAAGGGTTAAGGTATGTGATCCTTCTTAAAAAGAAAGCTTCTAATAATCTTATTAGGTTATACTGTTTCAATTCCGTGGTGCCTGTTTGCAATTCGCAGGATGAGCAGAATTGTTTGATGGACGCTTTTTTCCATAGCGCAAAGGGTTACCATGGTGCGCCCATTGGCCTGAATTCTGAGGCCCAGAACCCTGATACTCTGAACTGTCGGGATACGCTGCGTACCGCCTGCAAAAATGGGAATGTTTTTGTGGTCAAGTTGGTTTTGCGCCCTCAGCTGGTCCGACGGTAGATTAGCAGCTCCGATTACTGTGGGGAGCAGCTCAAGCTCTCGGTCTTACGTAACCCTCTACCTGCATCAATCACCCGTTGTGGAGTTTCTTGTACATGCCCATCACTCCCACCTCCCCACCCCAGAGGCGGCCATCATCAGCGAACAGGCTGTGATCTAGTCCCTTGATTTCCGGAAGGCCTGTCAGGGCCACGTTGAAAGGGAAGGGCAAGAGAACAGGTCCCTGAGGCGTACCTCTGCCGAGCTCCAATGTGGCTGATTGAAGCCCCCCGTATGGCAAGTGTAGCCGTTTGATCCGTCAGAAAGTGTCTAAACGTATTCATATGTTTTGCGGCCTATTCCCAGTTTGTCCATGTTCGCTAAGATAGCCGAGTGTTTTGCTTTGTTCAATGCCTTGGTTAGGTTGAGCCCCAAAATTACCCCTAGTGTCTAAAGGGGAACAGTTGTCTCCGTGAATAATACTATGCTTAAGTTTAAGCAACAAGGCTTGCGTCGACAATTTTAAGCGAAAACATATCATCGTTTCCAGAAAGCGTTCTTCCTCTTCTGCGTATCTATTAGGTATTTTGAATATCACGTGTTCCATTTGACGAAAGTAATATTGGTCCTAGGTTCTCTATCTGCAACTTTTTACCCGGCTTCGGGATAATCACCACCTTGGCTGTTTTTCACTGCCCCGGTATTTGACCCCGTTCCCAGCACACGTTCATGTACCGGGTCGAGGTCTCGACCGAGACGTAGTCCATGTTGTGCAGCATCTTGTTCGTTATTCCGTCTGGGCTCGGGAAAGATCTGGTCCAGGGGTACTGAATGGCACTTCGTACTTCTGCCACCATGATGGGACGGTCCATGAGTTCATTCTCTTTGGCCGTGATCGTATTATCCCAACGTATCGTCCCATTGTTACCATGAGGGTATTTGTGCAATTGTGCTTGTGAGTTCTGTTGAAGGCTTTTTCGATGGCTAAAAACGTAGCAAAACTAAAAGACGAAATGAGATGGGAACTAAACAAACTGAAAGACGAAATGAAGTACGATCTGAAGTGCTTTCGTGAAACCATGGAGCGAGAACTGCGAAACGATATTCGCGAACTGAAATCTGAGCAAAAAGAAATAATCAAAAGTCTCGAGAAAGCCCATGAGGAAATTTCTGACCTGAAAAAGGCACTGGATCTAGCTGCTGAAACAAACAGAAAAGTTGAGCAAACAAACCAGGCTCTTCGTGCAAAGTTCTTGCCGACGGAAAGGAAAATGCAGGACCTGGAAAGCAGATATGTGCAGTCCGAACAATACTCCCGAAGAAGCAACTTAGAAATACAAGGCGTCGTTGAGACAGAACACAAATCTGTTGTCGATATCGTTGCAGCGATTGGCGCCGCGATCAGCGAGCCGATTGTTGAGGGTGATATTGAGGCCTGCCATCGCTTTCCAACAAAGAACGCTGAAAAAACTAACATCCTCGTCCAGTTCCGCTCGCGAGCGAAGGCGCGATAACGTCCTAAAAAAAGCGAAAAGCACGCGCCTCACTAATAAAAATCTTGGTTTAAACATCATGGCGGCAGTTTTTGTAAACGAGCACCTTTGCCCCACACTGGAGAGACTTCTAGCCATGAGTGTAAAGAAAAAGTATAAGCCCAAGTGGAAGTCCGTGTGGTGAAGTAATGGAGAAATTTTTTGCTAGGCAATTAGATGGCTCAGCCAAGGTGCACATTTCTTGCAAAAGCGACCTTGAGAGGGTCTTTAGTGCTAGAATGATGACTCCACCTCTGTACTGATACCACCCGCTGTGCGGACAGCGCCTGCTGTGCAGGGAAGCGCCGAGGCCACATCCACTGGCGAGGGTTCCTAGCCCGGAGAACCAAGTGAGTTGATAGGAGAAAGTGTAAGCCGATGCTCGCCTGCTAGTACCAACCTCGCATATATAATGAATTACCTGAGCTAGCCTTGCCTTCTCAAATTATTATTAAGCCTTCAAGCGGATCGCTCCTTCACCTGAATGTGCGCTCAGCATGCTCCAAGGAAGATGATATAGCCCTTGTCTTGACCGAGTTTTCGTTTAAATTTGATGCTGTAATGATTTCAGAAACATGGTACTCAGATGACTGCAAAAAGATTAAGCTTGTTGCTTACGACACTTTTTTCGCCAACCGCTCAAACAGAAGAGGCGGTGGTGTTGGTATTCTGGCTTTGAGGGGTCTCAACTATGAATTGGTCCTCCAATTTACTAGATTACTGAAGAATATGAAACACTAACACTGCGAAACAAAAATTAGGAAATTTCTGTTCTATATCGCCCCCCAACTGGTAATAATACACGTTTTCTGGAATATTATGAAAGCCTTTTAGATTTTGCTCACAAAACCTAATTGAACTCATAGGTGTTGGCGATTTTAATATTGACGTGTTACAAGAAACCCCCTACAGTCGATATTTTGGTACTATTTTACTTTCGTCTAGTTTTAAGAATGTTATTCCACCCCTACCCGCATTACACGCTCAACTTCATCCGCACTTGATTCTTATCGTAACGAACATCGGTAAACCTGTTCACAGTGCCGGAACTATTGCCTGCGACTATCAGTGATCATTGTTGCAGTCTTTCTAACATACCGTTAACGGGTAAAGTGATACCGTTGGGCCAAGGCAAGAGATAACAATGCAGTGCATTACAAAAAATAAGCTAGAATCCGTCAAAAATGAAATCTTGCTTCAAGACTGGACGCCTGTCATAGCGGAATCTAGCCCAAATGATGCTTACAATACATTTTTTAGTATCTTTGCGTCAATTTACGACA